>JAHVYB010000141.1:0-131188 GCA_020623695.1 Calonectria henricotiae | reverse complement strand
AGCTACTGTCAAAGGCAGGCTGCGGCTGCTATTAAAAGTAGGCTAGCCTATTTAGGATATTGATTTGTATATAAAGAAAGGAAAAAGAGTAAAAAAGAGATTATTGGAAAGAAATTTTTCTAGTCACATGAGATTGTTATACTAACTAGTAATAGCTGTTATGCCAAATAGCAACACTTATATTTATTTACTATAGTAAATTAGATACTAGTAGCCTAGATCTCTTAATATATATATCTATATATAGAGTTAAATTTAGGAGAGGTATTACCTTTATAGATAAGGCAGCGTTAGAATAGTGTGTTTATAGGTGTGTTTATAGGTACATTAAAATATACTAATTCTAGCTATTAGCTATCTTTTTATTATATTTTATTTCTATTAGAGAAAGCTTTATATGTTTTATTTTATATTACCTTTAAGCTTCTAAGGTAATTATAAGCATAAGGGTAATTATATTGTAGGATTTAAAAGTCTAAAGGTTTAATATACTCCTTAGTATTATTATCTTGTTAAGCTGTTCTTTTTCTTAGGAGGATATAAATTACTTTTATACCTTGATAAAATAAGTATAAAATGCTATATAAAGAGATATCCTACTTATAGGTTAAATTAAGTAGCTTAAAAGGGGGTTTTCATTTTTTAAAAAAAAAAAATAATAGCTTATTAAAACTTTATAAGCTATAGCTTTTAAAACTTAGGACTTAAATTATTTAAATAAAAGTTATTATTTCTCTTAAAAGCTTCTAAAACTTATCCCTTTTATTTACAATTTTTATACTAAGTTATATAAGGCTTACCTACCCTATTATTAGTAAGCTACTATTATAATAAATATAAAAAAAGGAACTAATAAAGAAAGAAAGGTTTAAGGAATTTAGATAAGTATTCTACTAAAATCTATAAATTATTATAAGATTATAATATAATAAAATATAATAAATTAAAATTTTTTTTTTTTTTTTTTAAAAAAAAAACCCTTATCTAATTACTTAACTTAACCTATATATATATAAATAGGATACTTTCTTTTTAGCATTTAGTTAGATTCTATAAGGAGCAATAAGAGCTTTTATTATAATTATTCTAATTATAATTATTTGCCTATAAAAACCCCAGTAGGGAAAAATAACTAGTTATAATAACTCTTTTACCCATTCCCTGGGCCAGGGGCTAGTACAGGGAATTAAACCCTGGTCTCTGTGAAAAACACAGCGCGCTAACCACTGCACCACACTACTATAATAAGTTAATTTATATTATATATATATATATTTATATATATTAAAATATATTAATTTTAATTAATAAAAAGTTATTTATTTATTATATTATATTTTTTATTAGAAAAAGCCTTAGAAATTTTATCTTATATTTTCTTTAGGCTTTAAAAGTAATTATAAGTATAAGAATAATTATAATATAAAATTTAAAAATCTATAAGTTTAACTTACTCCTTAGTATTACTACCTTATTAAGCTATCCCTCTCCTCAGGGGGATATAAATCACTTTTATACCTTGATATCATAGAACACCAACGGGTATTCTACTAGCAGAGTAAAGGTAAGAATAATACGTAAGTACTGCTCCTTACAATATGATTACTCTAACTAAGATTCACACTTCCTGGACAGTTAATACACTCAAAGACAGCAGACATTAGAATATAAACAATGAAACTGTCCCTGAGATAGGAACATTTTATATCGTTCTATTCACGCTATCTTGATAAAACAACGTTGCTAATAAAAGTTCAGTCTCATTGCACACCTCATAGAGTACGCTAGAAGTACATCGAGTTTATACACCTCTCGACGTACTATCTGTCTTCCAATCTAAATCTCCTCGCGAGCCTTGTCCTCGACCTTGGGGTTGATCATCAAATCCAAGTCCTCAGTGATATCCTGGAACAAGAAGCGACTGCTCTCTCCGGCAACAGTAATGTTGGCACCATCAGTAGGAAGCGCAACAACGTAAATACGATCAGCTAATTGTCGTGCAGAGGTCGCCAATGCATTGGTGAGACGGCTTGGCAAGAAGCCTAGAAACTCAACTTCGTTGAACTGCTTAGTCTTATCCTGGTAAACCGCAACACCGCCGAAAGGATGATCCGGCGTCTTATTCTCAGCAGCTAAAAGAATAGTGTCGTTGTATCTCTCTGGAAAATGCAGAACGTTTGCAGTCTTGAAGCCGTGGTAAGGAGTCTGCTTAATGGTAACAGGCGTTCCAACCTTATCGTGAACGTTAAAGCGAATGAGCTGCCCGATGATATTGTCGGGAACGATCATAGCGTCTCCAACATGAGCAATACCGGTGAAACCGTAAAACCGGGGCGGTCCGAGGGGCTCAGCGACATAGAATGTCGAGATTTCCTTCTCTGGGGTCACTCGCAGGATGTTGGAAGCGTAGGTACCCAGGACGTAGGTATTTCCATCAGGTCCAAGGCTAGCATCCGCGTACCCGGCATAGAGGCCGTTGTTGAGACGCAGCTGGCTGGTGACCTCATTGGTATTCAAATCTATACTCATCAAATAGTCAGGCCCCGATACATTGAAACCGTCACTATAGAAGGCGTCTCCATTATCGATGACGACTTCAAGAGTCTCCGCTTGATAAGCGTCAGGCTTCAAGATAATTCCGCTGGCGTGCAGAGGATTGGGGCTGGCTGAGTTTCCGGCATGACTCAGTCCAGGAAAATGAATGGTATCGATAACAACGGACTTGTAAGGATCCCAAGTACTGACGGTGGCGTTGTATAGGTTGCTTGAGGCTGTTAATTTGGCGAGAAATATCTGTTGTATATTGAAAGATGACGTACCTGACGTATGCAACGCAACGCTTCTTATCCCAAGCAAACATCTCAGGATATCCCATGTATATTTCATAGGTGAGATCGCCTTTTGGCAAAGGTGGGCATGGCTGAGTATTGCTGAGCTGGCTACTACCCGAGGTCCATGTCGAGGCGGCATTGCCAATCGAACTCAGGTGGTTCAAGACAACTTGTGGCAACATAATGGCGTATGGCTTATCGGTATACAGATTATAATTGCTTCTCGTTTTCTTGCTTGAGAAGAGGACATCGGAGGGGGGAGTGACCCGGGGCTTTGGGGGGGCTTTTAAGATAAAACAAGGTTTCCGGGATAGAGATAGTAAGAAGGTTGTTGTTCTCTGACGTTACAATCGGTACATTTTTCAGCGGTGCATTGACGGGTCTGTGCAATTGCAATGCTATTTTCCGCCGACTGAGTCGCACTGGGCACGCACTAGTTAGAGTAGGTGGGTCGTTTTCTCGTGTTGACCAATTGACTATTGATTCAGGGTCTGACGAATAGTATGATTGGACAGGTTAAGGTTTCAGGCCTGCCAGAATAAGGCCTACCAAAACGTGGTCAACTCAAACAATTATGGGTTTATAAAATTGCACCTGAAGTGGAACATCGGTCGGTGAATACATGAACTATTACCAGCCGAGTGATCGGGTGGTTCAACTTGACAGCGGTGGCAGTAATGGCTTTGTGGTTCCCTCGCAGTGAGCCTAAGGCCACCCTTGTGCACAAGGGGGAAACGTCCACGAACTAAACATCCGGTATAATTAGAGAATTTCTCAATCAGAGAAGTTTATTGCAATGGGATTAACACTCTGTCGGGGTGCAGGGTTGTTGGAGCAGTCGATCGTAAAAGCGATATGGGGTATTTTCTCTCATGTAAATATATCTGCATAGTCGGCAATTAGCCCAATTCTTTTTTTGTTTTTTTTGTTTTTTGTGAATGTTCGGAGTTTCCCAGTGGATGTCAGAAACTTTTGGGTAACTTCTTAAATCCTGATCACCATCCCCATCCAATATCTAAACATTCCTCTCTTTTCAAATTACTCATTTACACACTCTTCTTCCGCACCTCTTTTCCACGTCAACAATAACCTTCAACTTGTGTCATTTACAGTAGCCGTCATGTTTATTTCAGTGGTGGTGGCAGTGGCTGCCCTATATTTGTTGTACAAGTGGGCTCATCCTAAGCCAATTTCAAACATCCCTTACAATGTCGGCGCTTTGCACAGTCTCTTTGGCGATATACCTGCCATGATTAAAGACATAAAGGCTAACGAGCAAACACATATGGATTGGATCATCCAACAAATGAAGAATCTCGAATCCCCTATCATCCAGTTGTTTCTGAGCCCATTACAACGTCCCACTGTTATTCTCGCCGACTTCCGCGAGACACAGGATATCATGCTTCGGCGTAAGGAGTTTGATCGATCCACCAACATCCGAGATCTCCTGGGAGACGTGATACCTGATCATCATATATACCAGCAAACAAACTCAGTCTTTCGAGCCCACCGCAGACTCGTGCAAGATGTCATGTTGCCTTCCTTTATTCGGGAGGTTGCAGGGCCTGCGTTCCATGCCAACATCATGAGACTTACGCGAGTTTGGGAGATGAAGGCCACAATCGCTAACGGGTCCCCATTCGCAGCAACACAGGATATTCAAGGCGCCGTTTTGGATGCCGTGTACAGTTTTGCTTTTGGGGAAAACTACAAGTCTAGTACCACGCTGCCTAACATCAAGATCTTGGAACGCTTGAAGAGTAACTCCCAGCAGGTCGCTGGAAGCGATGAGCCTTTAGACTTCCCTAAAGTAACTTTCGATGATTTGATCAACGCAACGATTGATCTAGCCAAAGCTCCCCAAGGAATTCAAGGTTCGCCAATTGCCAAGGTGACGGCCAAGATTAAGATGAACATGCCACACTTCAGGAAGGTCAGAAAGATCAGAGATGACTTCCTGCGCGGAAGCATTGAATCTGCGGTATCTAAGCTTCTGAACAAAACTGAGAAGTCTGACAGCCGGCCTGTTCAGTCAGCTTTGGATCAAATGTTGCTGCGTGAAACAGCATTGGCACAGGCTGAAAACCGGAGTCCGAACTATTACTCGTCAATGATGCAAGGAGAGGTGCGTATTCACGGTCGAAGACAGGGTCTTGTGGTAATGAAAACTGACACGTCATCACTTTTAGTTGTTCGGATTGATCCTTGGTGGCTTTGACACGACAAGCACTACCACACTTTGGGGTTTGAAGTTTCTTACAGATAACCCCAGTGTTCAGAAGCGACTCCGGAACACTATGCAATCATCCTTCACTCGGGCAAAGGCTGAAAACCGTAGCCCTTCTTTCCAAGAGCTAGCATCTGCACGCATTCCCTACCTCGAAGCAGTGATTGAGGAGATTCTCCGGTGCGCTGGAGCGACCCCTGCCCTTCAGCGAGTTTCAATAGTTGATACCCAAATTCTGGGCTACCATATACCTAAAGGCACGGATGTCCTTTTCCTTACCCATGGACCCAGCGTCTGGAGTCCCGGTTTCGTGATTGACGAGAGCAGACGGAGTCAGAGTTGCCAGGTTACTAGAGATAAGAAGGAACAGAGATGGCATGATTGTGACATTGCGAGTTTCAAGCCAGAGAGGTGGCTTGTTCCCAGTTCGTCGTCTAATGAAGACGCAGCTGAAACAACACAAAGTTTTGACGCTACAGCTGGGCCATCACTGGCATTTGGCTTGGGGACGCGAGGTTGCTTTGGCAGACGACTCGGCTACCAGCAGCTTAAAACGTCTATCGCGATATTAATATGGAACTTTGAGTTGCTGGCTTGTCCCGCAAAACTTACTAGCCACCGTACGATCGAAGGTCTGACCAGCATGCCGGAACACTCTTACATCAGGTTGGCTAAGGTTGATCTCACAACAATAGAGTAGGCTCTCTACATAGTTGAACTCACTTTTTCTTTTTCACTTATATCAGCTGAGCCTCAAGTGAGATGATATTATATAGATGACCTGTACTGCGCGACTTAGCTGTGCATTCGGCAGCGACTGAACCTTTCTCTTCGTAGATCCCCAGTCCACCGTTTTCTTACTCCTGGAGTTAACTGTAACACTGTACAACAGACGTTCAACCCTCAATAACAAAGAAATCACATCCTCCATTTCAACGTCTCCTCGCCTGTGCATTCCCTAGAGAAAATCTATCTGAAACTGTAAGGCTCGCTTAGCCCTCTCAAAAGAACACAATTCTACCACGTTCCTGGGACACTCATCACACAAGGCGCCCCTCACACTCGGCTACAGAGCTGCGGGAAACCGAGTGCGGCATGAAGCAATGTCTATAGGCAGGATCGACATGCTATCTGTAAAATGTCAACGATGGCGAATACCCAAACAATCACCCCCGCGTCATGAACATGCACTCCAAGTAAGCCAACTATGGCTAATTAAAAATTTACCTCTTGACAAACATTATATCTATCTAAGCTAATAACTATCCTTAGTAAAGGAAATAATTATCCAAATACATAAATAATATTTTTATCTTGGGCTTTTATTTATCTCTAGTAGCTATATTCTAGACTTCAAGATCATTGTAAAAAAAAAGAAAAAAAAAATAAAAAAAAAGAAAGGAAGCAGGAGGGTAATTTCTAATATTTAAAGGTAGGGCGTTTAAAGACGAAAAATAAAATAAATATAATGAATGTTAAGAGGGAAATGACCTATATATTTATGTTTTGAGATGCGGATTTTGCGACCTAAAAAAAAGCTAACAAAAATACCTCGGTTAATTCAAATTGGCTTAGCGAGCGTGAATATTCATAGCAGGGGGGCGAGTGTTTGGTATTCAACGACGGGACCTGTATGTGCACCCTGTTCCATAAAAGGTGGTCGCGATACTGTTTATTCCCAATGAGGTAGAACTAGCCGATGACGCCGTGACCAGCCCCTGTCTCTAGACCCTGTATCAGGCCTTCCACCAACATTCTCTGGAGTCGCAATCCCTGCTTATCCAATTATGATCTGTGTACAGATTGCCCGGTGGCATCGTCCCAAAACCCTTTCTGACACTCCGGGCTTTCCGGCTGGTCTCGTCCTGCGAGAAACCGAGGGCCGCGTTGAACTGTTGCAACGGAGGTCCTATGATAGTAATAGTTGACGTACGAGGGTGTAATAACTTAGCTTGAAATTGAAACAGTCGGTGGATGTTACTGGGGGACGAGATGTATTCGAGAACGTGACATACTCGAGATATATTAAAAGAGTTCAATCCTCTCATCCCTCCATTTACTTATGATTCCTGAAGCTGTTGCATCCAGCATCCAGACACATATTCCAGGCTCCCCATTCGGATTGTCCTCCCCGTTGGCAGACTTGTTTCAACATGACGGCTGATCGGCCAGATAAAGCGCACGACCTGGAGTCACAGCGAGATGACAGTCTGCGACCTCAAGCCCTCGCAACTACCGCCGCAGAGCTACCGGACGGCTACTACCGCTCACCTCGCGTGGTGGCATCCTTTGCAGCCTTTTCCCTCAACGTTGTCGCTACATACTTCGTTCTTCAAGCATCAGCCTCTGCCCTTCCCAATATCCTTCAAGATGTAGGCCCCAGCGAGAATCAAAGTCTTTTCTCAACGCTGTGGACCACTGCTCAAGCTGTCAGCATCCTAACGATGGGTCGCCTTACCGACAGGTTTGGACGTCGACCATTCGTGCTCAGTACCCATGTCTTGGGGCTTGTGGGTGCTATCATTGGATGTACAGCTACTGAGTTCAACACTCTGTTGGGTGCCATGATACTTTTGGGCGTTGCCGCGGGACCTGCAGGTGCCAGCCCTTTGTTCATTGGAGAACTGATGAGTAACAAAGCCAAGTTTCTGGGTCTTATCACTGTGTCTGCTCCTAACATTGTCGCGACTGGTTTTGGTCCTTATCTCGGTCAGCGTCTTAGCATTCAAGGCAGTTGGCGATGGATCTTCTACATCTACATCATCATCAGTGGTACGTTATCTCTCTCACATTCATCTCATGATACTGACCTTAGCCTTTGTGAAGCTGTTGCAACCACCCTCATTTTCATTTGGTATCACCCTCCGTCATTCACACAAATTCATGGCAAGAACGTCACCAAGCAATCGGAACTGGCAAAGGTTGATTGGTTAGGTCTTGCACTGGTCACCGCAGGCACCGCTCTTTTCCTCCTTGGTGTTTCTTGGGGCGGTCAGCCGAACAACCCATGGAACTCTGGCAAGATCATCGGACTTGTGGTATCGGGGGCAGTTACTCTTGTCGTATTCGCTTTTTACGAGACTTACGGCCAACCTGAACGTCCTATGGTCCCACCCAGTCTTTTCAAGGATCTACGTGGTTTCGTCTGTATTCTTCTTATCAGCTCCATGATGGGCTCCATGCACCTCTCTCTTGTCATCATATACCCTCAGCAAGTCACCAACATCTTTGGTTCTAGCTTAAAAAGCTGGCAAGATACTGCCTGGATGTCCTCGACTGCTTCGTTCGGTACATGGGCTGGCGTCATGATCCTAGGCAGCTGGTTCCACCTTGTCAGGCACATCCGCTGGCAAATCCTCGTTGGAGCTGTGTGGCTCACTGCATTTCTTGGTTCTATGTCGTCTATTACTCAGGACGACAAGAACTCCGCCATTGCTTTGTCCTTCCTTGCCGGCTTTGTTGTTGCCTGGGCCCAGGACGTCACTATGCTTCTGGTTCAATTCATCACGAAAGATGAGAATCTGGGTGTGGCTTTCGGTATGTTTGTCTCTCACTCACAATGAATTCTTACTAAAAGCGTGTACAGCTGTTATCGCTGCTGCCCGACCTTTCTTCGGGTCCATTTTCACAGCCACCTTCATTTCAGTATATACCAACAAATATCCAAGCGAACTAGAGTCTCGTTTAAGCTCTGCAGTACAGGGTACTGGCTTACCACAAGGATCCTTCCCTAACCTCCTCGAGGCTGCTAAATCTGGAAGTCAGACAGCTGTCAACGCGATCCCTGGTATGACGACCACGATTGCTTCAGCAGTCAGCCGAACCATGGCCGATAGCTATACAGCTTCATATGCTTACGTTTACTACTTTGCCATGGCACTGGGAGCTATTCCCATCGTCGCCGCCCTTTGCATGAGAGACTTCGATTTTTATTTAAACGACCATGTTCCGCGCCAGCTATATGACAGAAAGAACGCCCATAAAGATGTACTCGAGGGTGATTCTAGCTCAAACCAATCTCGAACTGCGACTTCCCTCAATGATAACAAAGATTAAAGGTACTGTTGAGTTATTGCCTGATTAAGCAGATGAGACAAAAGCTAACAAACACAATAGCATGCTAATCCATATATCCAAGTAGACAAGAGCCTGAATCGTATGGGACATTAGAGCTTGGCATTTAGATACTAGAGCTTTAACCGGGGAGTCGGGTGGATATACAGCTTGATAAGAGGCCAAGAAGCCAGACGAACCGGTATGCTAGGGGCGAGGGGTTGAACCGGGGCGGTTGCTGTTTGTGTGGGTGGTGAGGAAGGGAAAATCGGTCGGGTTGATTGAATGATTCAAGTATGTGGAAGGCCTAGGCTAACGTCAATTCATACTAGAATGATGGATGATATGCTCCGGAATAAGATGAGAAGTCCGAAGTCCGAAACTGGTAAAACTATCCGAAAGGTGCCGATAGCGCAATCAAGCATAGACAGACTAATACCAACTTCCCACTTATTAGTTAGCAGCATGACAATCTTTCAAGAGACAACACACTTGATAAATACTGCTCCTTCTTGCTCTATGCAAAAATTGAGTTGGTGAAGTGAAACTTCTGTCTGTTCACACTCCTTGAAATATTTGTACACCATGTTCCAGTACTCTACCTGGCCTTGTTTGGCCTTCTTGGTTGGCACAGTATGTCCCACTGCATCCAAAGGAGCCTGCTAACACCTGAGGTTATAGCCGCTTGCCTATCTTGTCTGGGTACTCGTGTACAACCTGTTCTTCCACCCCCTGCGGAAGTTTCCTGGGCCATGGCTGAACAGCGCCACGCAGATCCCCCACACCCTCCTCATGCTATGCGGGATCCCTCACAAGAAGCATTATGCGCTTCATATGAAGTATGGTCCAGTTGTCCGAATAGGACCAAATATGCTCTCGTTCAACCACCCTGATGCCATGAAGGATGTTCGTGGTCACCGCAAGGCTGGCGAACCTGAACATGGTAAAGATCCGATCTCAGTGCAGTTTGCTATTGATAACATCGTGGGAAGCGACCGGGAGAATCATACTCGCTTCCGCCGCGCTCTAGCCTATGGCTTTTCTGCCCAAGCAATACTTGAACAGGAACCTACGTTCAAAGGATATGTCAATCAGCTGTTTCAACGACTACACGAGCAGTCGTCAGGAGGCACAAAAGCTGTTGATATTGCTAAATGGTATACCTTTACAACTTTTGACATGATTGGAGATCTGGCTTTTGGGGAATCTTTCAGTTGTCTAGATAACTCTACTTACCACCCCTGGGTTTCTCTGGCGTTTGAGAGTCTCAAAAGTCTTGCCTTTTTGGCCGAGATGGGTCGATATCCAAGGCTTGCCCCTCTCGCTAGTCGTATGGTTCCTCAAGGTCTT
The DNA here is from genome assembly GCA_020623695.1 of Calonectria henricotiae. Taxonomy (NCBI): domain Eukaryota; kingdom Fungi; phylum Ascomycota; class Sordariomycetes; order Hypocreales; family Nectriaceae; genus Calonectria; species Calonectria henricotiae. The sequence goes on along the minus strand of JAHVYB010000141.1, from coordinate 120,724 downwards.
CTCACCAAGTTTGCCGAGAACAAGGAGCTTGCCAGCATGAAGGTGCGTAAGCGTCTTGAAACCAATACAGACAGACCAGATTTCGTGGGGAAGATTACCCAGGGGCTAAAGTCCAAAGGTGGCGTAAGTTCTTGTTGCTCGTGTTGACTGTTTTGTCCAGTACTGACTTGTTCTTCCAGAGTTTGGAGTTCCATGAGCTTGTCTCAAATGTATCGGTTCTAATTGTGGCTGGTTCTGAAACAACCGCTACACTTCTCTCTGCCGCGGTCTACTTCCTCTGTACCAACCCACGCACACTGGCTCTCTTGACTCAAGAGGTCCGGTCCACTTATGCGCAAGCGAGTGACATTGCCCTCATTTCTACGCAAGGACTACGATATATGCAAGCAGTTCTGGACGAGACTCTGCGCATGTACCCGCCAGTTGCAGGTGGAGGGTCGCCACGAAAGATAGCCAAAGGTGGCAGCGTTGTCGCCGGTTACTTTATCCCAGAGAACGTAAGTGGGATGCCAAATCTTAGTATACCGATGATCGATGGAGAGTATGGATGCTGACAATAGCCACTTCAATCGCACAGACCCTGGTTGAAAACGATATGTGGGCATTGCACTACGACCCCAAGTATTTTACTAAGCCCCAAGACTTTATTCCTGAGCGATGGCTTGGGGATGCGCGTTTCAAGAATGACCGTCTTGACGCAGTCAAGCCTTTCTCCATCGGTCCCCGAAATTGTATCGGTATGAAGTGAGTGATACTACAACTCCGAGACGTCCCTGCTCAAACCAAGGTTTTCTAACTTGTGAACTAGCCTTGCATATGCTGAGATGCGTATGATGCTGGCAAGAACAGTTTGGGAGTTTGACATTAGTCTCGCCGAGAGCAGCCGAAACTGGTACGAGCAGAGCCGAGTGTATCTTGCATGGCATAAACCGGCTCTGGACGTGTATCTCACCCCAAGGTAAAGTCGGTATCTTGTCTAAGGAAAGAAACCACCGAACTAGAGAGCTGCGCAGGATTTTGGTGGATCTTGCTGTTTCCTCCGAGAGCTTATTCTCTCGGGTGGTGGGGTGTGCGGGGAATGTTACCTCTTGAGTGGGTTTTTTTTAATAGTCCGCTTTGATTTGATTTGATAGATGCGATTGATCCCGGCTAGGAGGGCGATCCTCGAAGGCCCCCTCCCCAGCTCGGATAGGTAGATGTTACTAAAGGCGTCACGAAGCGGGGAAAAACGCCTCATCCAAGCAGGGGGGTCAATTTCGACCTTAATCAATACAATCATCAGCTTCTTGATCCGCCTTCAATTGAACCGAAGCCCCGTGATTGAATCACCCCGGCCGTATCCGATCTGTAACTTTCAAGTTAGTGAACAACCCCTAGTGCTAGGCCTAATTCTCTAGCCCCTGGTATCGGCAGGGCGCACCAATCAATCGTTTGCATGGTTCTGCTGAACAACGATCTTCACACAAAATATACCGAACTTCCAATTAAGGGTCCCGATCATAGCTCAACGTCTTTCAGGGTTCTTTCATTCCCAAACAGTCGTCACAGTCCGTGTTGTTGGTAACTATTCGAACATTGCAATGCTTACAGAGAATGCCAATCGGTGTTTAGGTCTAAAACACAGCGCAGAATGCACTACACATGATAAGAATTATTCGTCATCAGGATATATATAATAATCAACTACAGTACAGAACGTATTGAAACAAGATAATTACAGCAGCTCTTTGTGTGTGTGAAACATTTGCACGAGTAGCAAAAGCTAACGGACTTATCAGTGGCAGTTTTTGGAGGTTGCTGGTTCGAGCAATATGACTTTGGAGGATACCTTAAATCTCATGATTATTCTAGATTCCTTCGATATATGAACGGCCTGGGCTACTGTGTTGGTGCTTCTTTATGGCCCAAGGACCTGTTCGATAAGCAAAAGCAACTCCTTGTAATCACCTTATATATTTCCTAAGTAGAGAATTAGATAGTTTGAGTTAATAATTTTATATTATTCCACAAAGAGTTTTACGGTAAGCATAACTAGATTCAGCCTTGATATTAACTATATCAGCTTGTTTAAGATAAGCCTCAACGAAGCTTTGGAGAAGCTCACTTAAGACAACCTACACTCATCTAAGTAGATAGTGGATCTTTTCTCTGACAAGGACCCCGGGGTGATGGACACAATTGAGTGCTTCATCCACGGCTACATCACATGGAATTTATATAATAGGTACCGGCTGGCTGAGATTTACAGCAACGTCAAGGGAGAAAAGAGCGAAGACGCCCAGAAATTTTGCAATCACTACGAGCAGGTCGCTAAAGTCGGTGCCGTTTCACCATCGGAGTTGGCTTATCCACCCGTGGCACAACCGGCAAGCGCTTAGGCAAAGGACAGTGACAGAATAGGCGGTTGCAATGGATGTCTGTAAGCGAGCCTGGTACGCTACTTGATTACAGGGATCCCGTCGCTCTGCCTGCCTGGGTTTAAACCAGATTAAGCTTAGCCCTGTGCACAGTCCCCTTTTCGGCATATTTTCGAAGGGACTTAATGCTCACAGGCAGGATAAGATTTCGGCATAGGCAGGGTAACGGGACTTGTCAAGATTGCGATTCTGTTTTTGAACACGATGCCGAATCGGGTCATAGATTTATTCTTGATGCTAGTCTCAAATTAATGTGTCTTATTTCCTCTTTAAGGGTTTTAGGCGTATTCATACAGCCTCTTCTAGGCACAATAACACTCTTTTATCAATACACATTTATGCAACATAAGTCCAAAAACTAGAGCCACACTCTGCGGTTCTAACAGGAACCGATTACAGGTACTTTTCATTATCTACATAACAAGGTCCAGGGCTGATTGACGGGGCTATTCTAGTCGTGGGGCCGGACTCGGACCCTTGGGGCGGGAATATTCCCTGTTCGGCAGTTGCTGGCGTCATACACGGTTGTGTGTATCCTTCCGATCCTTGTGTTATGACCTGTGCAAAAAGGCGCACGAGCACTGTCGTTTCAATTATGGTTCCAAATCGCAGTCCATGTGCTAAACTCTATTCTTGCACCATGTTGTATGTAATATTGCCATATTATCTCGCCAATTCACACTATAGAGCAGAGCACCATTTTCCTCCTTCTCTTATGTTTTAACTTTCGGAAGTTTCTAACTTTCGGAAATATCTCAATTAGTTCTCTGTCTTTGTATAGAGACATTTTCGCCGCCACTTCTTAGTCTGATTTTATAATATTATTCGGAGGACCATTTTAAAAGTCTGTTGCTTACGCTAAGCACGCCATACCCCTTGATCCTTGCTTGAGAACCAGGAATATATTCGTACTCGGTGTGACGCAAGTAGCTATCCGCTAAATACCCTACAATTTTAGTGACGATAGGATTTGGGATTATTGGTTAGAAGGCTGAGTGCGCTATAATATAGTGGCCGTTGCAGTACTGTGATCTGGGAGGTGTACTTAGTGTCCCATTACAAAGAAAAAAGCAATGTGTGGCTTTTGGCGAGTAATAACTTTTGAATTGGTCCTCCGTGCGGTACTTACATCCCCACATCCTCTTGTGTCGTGTTTCCCATCGAACCTCGATTCCATGCCAACCAATAGTCATTATTCTCGTCACAATCACCGATTATGGATTTTCCAAAGCAAAGGCAGGAAAGGGAGACAAGTTTGTTGATGTACTACCTAGACGTTGTGTTCCCTCTCCAATACCTTCCTCGAGAACGCATTTGTCTAAGCAAGAGAGAGTGGCTCTTGACGATCTTGACCTCTGCACGACCTACATACTATGCTACACTATGCCTGGCTCTACTATATAAGGAATCCTGTGCACGGTATAGAAACAGTGAACAAGCGGTAGTATGGAAGAGGGAAAAGACCCACTACTACATTCTTGCACTCCAGGAGTCTCAGAAGCTATTGGGCGGGTTAGACAAGACTTCTGGCGTTATAAGGTTGAAGGGCACAGTTGTTGCTCTTGCTTGCATACTTCAGCTTGTGAATTTTGAGGTAAAGTCAACCCGATCGATGTACTGCTACGTTCACGTTTATCCTCAATCTATATATGTATGGTTGGTAGCTGACACATTGACACAGTCTTCGCACCTAGAAAGGGGAGATTGGCGTGTTCATCTTTTGGCAGCCAAGGCGCTGATTCCTGTTTTGGTAGAAGGTTGGTCCGCGGCTTTGCAATCAGGCCCTCCGGCATCTTCGATATGGTGTGAGCTGGAGGAACCAGATTTCAGCGCAACCGAGGGTCAAACATCCTTGAGTTTTGAATATCTCGCAGCGTTGAGATTTTTGTCAAACTCCCTCGCCAAAATCGGTATACTATCCTGTATATCTGTCGGTACATCATCGCCATTCGAAGATTATGAATTTCTCATGGACCAGCCAGGCCTCATTCAGTTAGACGAGATGCTGGGTTGCAGAAAGTGGGCCATGTTGGCTATCCTAGAAGTTGGAAAGCTGAATCGGTGGAAGCGCCGAGAGCAAGAGTATAATCGCCTGAGCCTCAAGGCACTCGCCATACGCTCCATGGCTATAGAAGAAATTATGAGAGTCGAACTTCAAAGGTCACCAACAAGCGACACTCTTTCGGACCTCATCACCCGCATTTATGCCGCCTCTATCACCACATACCTGCACACAGTAGTGTCAGGACTGAACCCGAACCTTGTAGAGGTTCAAGATAGCGTGTCTGCAACGATCCTTCTGTTGGCAAAGCTCCCGGATTTGCAAACTGTTGTGAGCCTTATCTGGCCCTTTGCTCTCACAGGCTGCATGGCTTCACAAAGTCACATGGACTTCTTCAGGAGCACTCTGAGGACTTATAGCTCGACTTTGCACTCTTTACGAAAGTATGATAGGGTTGTCGAGGTATTGGAGGACGTTTGGAAGAGAAGGGACGTGATGGTAGCAGAGTCTTCCATGAAATGGGAGGATCTGATGGACTTTCAGGGGCTCCCAGTGCTGCTGATCTAGGGCGCAGCATCTTGAGCCTGACCCAAGACTTGTTTCGTGGACAAAGAGGCTATTTTTTAGGCCTATATACCTGTGCTGCTCAAGCTAGGCGGGTCTGGTACTCGCTTGCCGGTCTTACATCCGAACGTCTCAGCACCTCAATTGTATCCCTTAGCCATTGTTGGCACTTACGGTTTAACCCAGTCCTGCAAAATACACCGATCTCAGAATCTTATGAGAACATACGACTTGAATGAGATGGAAGGGCAAGTGACCCTTCGGACCTTTTTTAGACTATAGACTTTCCTAGACATAGAATTATTACATGCATTTACTCATTTTTTTCCACCGAAATGGGCAGTAATTTGTCCAGGCAGGTACTTTATATGATGCTGAGAGCCCCAACCTTGGTTTTATGAGTAGATTGAAAAGGAGATAGTAAATGATTTGCGCCCTACCTTGAGAGTCTGATGGAGATACGTCCAGGTGGTACGTCGTTACCCAGGCTCTGCTAATTCGCCAGCTCAACCATAGCCTAGTGCCCCTCATCAGTGATCTGATATTCATTATCTCGAATGATGGATGGATCCTTTAAAGGAAGTGGTGGAGCTTCCTCTGATTCGGCTCTCTGACGAGCAGGGCTGATGCTTTCGCGCATAATAGCACCAAAAGGGACTATTCTCCTTTATAAAAGTGACATGCAGATGAAATTTCCAAACTTATTCATATATTCATTTGTGAGCTCAAGCTCATACTTCAATCAAGTATACACCCTAAACCAGCCACTCTAGTAGCAGTCCGAAGCCTCTGTGCATCGTTCTACTGTATCCCTCCAGAATCTTTATGTTGCGTGACTTGCTTGGCCCAACTGGTGGGCATTTTTGATGACCCATGTCGAAGAAATAGCGTGTTGATCTTGCTTGGGCCAGAAGAGTCATAGTAATTGCCCGTAAACGTCGTTGGAACTAAGCTCTAATTAGACCATATATGTCTCGTAGAGCTCGAAGTACAGGAAGATCAGTGTAGTCTTTGACACACAGTCTTGCACTAATCGTCTTGTGTCGTGCTTCTGGCCCCAGTATTTTGCCAAGTTGACGTTCTCTCAGCACACTCTTGCGGCGACCCAGATCGCGGCGCACACAGTGGCACTGGCACTCGAGTATACGCAGACTTCAAGCCACGATACTTCAAGGTCCATGTCGGATCTATCAACGAGCTTAGCGGCGGCCGCGATCATCTTAGAGATGGTAACAGGGTTTGAGATCAGCTTGAATGGTATGATGTCGTGTTCGTATTGATTGTTCGATGATAGAATTTTGAGCTGTTCTCTACTGGGTCGAGCAAGGTATTTATCATGTGAGCTATGTCTTTGTCCAAGCGGAAACCACCGTCTCGGACCGTTTAATAACTGCCGTACAACTATGAGAGCAAGGCCGAACGACTAGAGCATCTTAGTGAGAAACTCAAACGTGAGTGGAAGGCCTGAAGCTGCAGGGACCGGGCCATGGAAAAGCCAACGGCCTACGGATAGAAACTCGCCGATTAGATACGCCACTGGTGTACACGTAGTAGTGTCTTGGCAGTGAAGAGTACGTACTTGTTGGAGTTTTTTTCTTTTTTTTTTGGTTTGTTTGTATTCTTTAACGCCGGTGCGTTCTTGTTATGAGGACAAAGGGCGCCCATCCAGGCTATAAAAAAGCGCTATTACGATAGGGAAAGTATGGGCAAAGGGGTCCGAAGGTAGACAAAGAGAAGAATTGTTTGATCAGGGCGTGGTGCCCCAGGCTCTTGGATACTAAATATTATAGCCTCTGTTTTCATTTCATCAACATTTTCTTATCCTAAATAAAGACAAGAGTAGCATAATTTTGTCAAAGATTTTAAAGAACCAGCGAAATTAGGATCAACTCTTTTAATCCCTCAATTGTGTGCCTTTTAGTGCACAGGTGGCGTTAAGGCTGTTGCTTGCAGTTGTGGCCTGCAAAGTTTACCTTTAGTCTAGCAATGCACTAACAGGCGCAGCCATGGAAATATTTTTACAGGAGAGAGTTGTATTTGTTGGAGTTTAATTTGATTTGATTTGATTTAAGTGACTTGCTACCCTATAGATTCACCATAATCTGGGTGTATTGATGGTGAATCAATACCCTACCCTGAATGCAAGAATCACGGCGGAATCGCTGATGATAAAAATCAATTATAGTGCAAATGCCAGAGTTGATGTTTCTTTTCGTTTCTTGTCTTGGAATTCTTTGCAAAACTCGGCACTTAACGAATAAGTTGAACCACGCATTGCGATGTTTGAGAACGTAGGGGATGGCTCAATGGTCCCCCCTGTCAAAGGTCTTTATCCTTGATTTGGTAATTTCATCACGTGCTATCCACCTTTTGCTTCACAGCAGCCAATAATCTATTGAATCTGACGTGTTATGCGAAATTGGGGATAAAGCCCATTGACAGGGGGGGACCATTAATCCACCCTCTCCGCTACCCCAAATCTATCCGATTGGTGACCTGCAACTCTAGGAGGACATCCCGCCCCCCCATGAAGGGGCGGGAAACGCATTTTCGAGGCGGGCCCCAAGGATCTGGGGCTGGCACGATTGGTGTCCACTGTCAGACGAACCCTGGTACTAGGCTCTGCACGTACCCACCCCCTGGTATGTATGTGTTGCAATACGCTGTTATATGATTGGTTGTAGCAGCCCCACAACAAAACCCTGCTCTATTGTGTTCTTAACCCACAATACACAAACCCCTATTTATAGAAAAAACAAGGCTCTTTCAAAACTCCCTCCCACTGCTAGATATGACTAAATAGCACTATCCCTTGGAGTGCGGTAAGCCTGCTGTTAAACCAAAGCTTGTGAAAATTGTGATTGTTGACCATTCTCCACTAAACAGTGCTATCTGCCTTAAATATGCTAGGATGATTATGTAACAATTCATTCCGGGAAAACGCAGTGCGAATCCGGGAAACGCAGCTCCTTTTAGTCATCCGAGTTGCACTTCCACATGTGCACGTTCCATCATGTGCATCACTCGGTTTAACACCTGCACCTCTGTACCCCGCCCTACATGACCCAGCAAAAGCAAGGTAACCTCGAGTAACATTAATAACTTCCGGAATCAATGCCACTCAATTTACTATATAATTAATTTTTTTATTTACAATGGATACCCAATAGCCCTCTAATGAAGCTATTAATATATATAATAATAATAGCTTTATCACAACAAATAACAATCCGCCGCCGTAGTCACAATATTGTTGCCAACAGTGCAATATAGCATTATATAGCATTATATAGATCCGACAATTATTAGGACTTATAGCATCACCTAATTTAGCAGGAAAACAATATACCTTCAATTTGAGGCTCTATGATTGGCTGCACCCCCTTGTCCGTGACGCAAGTGTAGGCTTACTGCACTCTAAGGGATATGACAGTTATGAGCCCAGGAGGTCTAGTGGCTTAGTTAGTAAGCCCTAGAGCCTATAACTTCTAGATAAATACGCTAGACCTATTATTAAAGATAGACCGATGCCTAATAAACTGGGGGGTGTGTTGCAACTGTATATACAGGGTTTACTGGTCCCACAAGGAATGTTCGTCTTTTGTGACAGTATGGTAGGCCTGACTTGTGCGCGTCCGAATTGGCCCGGTTTAGGCCTTAGGCAAGAACCTCAGTCTTTGCTATCAAGGTCATAATAGATGGAGCACATCTGAGATCATCGTTCTTGGTGCGACCAGTGAAGACACCCCCATCCAGCCGAGGCCATTCGCCGCCAGCGCCAGAGGTTATAAATGCTGACGGCGGCGTTTTGGGGCCTGTACCCTCTGAAGCTAAAACGGAGGCCTTGTTGGAGGCCCGTGGGTCTGTAAGTAACACGGAAAATACCCGAACGCTATCGACATCGGATGTTGCGGTACCATTTTGCACGCTTGGACAAGAGGCTACGCCGGCTCTTCTAAGTCTATCAGATTCCACACCCTCATACGACGCCGCAGATCATCCGCCGCTCTATATGCAAGTAGATCCTTCGCAGCTTCTTAACGGAACCTTGCCTGACTTAGGCATTGACTTCGATCTTGAACCTGCAGGCACCCAGTCTATCAATACGTCTCAGATTTCAAAATTTCCAGCTGGTCTGGGGAGGGAAACCTGGAACGACTTCCTGTTGTCCAATCACACGAGTGATACAAACGAGAACTCCGGCCTGGGGGGGCAGATACCTCCCCATTGCGATGACCAAGGGTCGATCTTTAGCAACCCCTCCTCTTTAGCCTCCGACCTCACCTCATCCCGTCACTATTCGTATCTCGGCTCCAACTATTCGATATCTCCCCACCCTTCTGGTGACATTATTGTGGAGCTGTCAGGCCTGAATTATAATATCTCCTGTGCTCTGGCCAGCTACAGATCAGCAACTACAATTGGCAACTTTGGAGATCTGCGAATGGACCAGGCGGCACGAGATGTTACCGATTTTGCGCGAAAAATGATCGTTATGACAAAACAATGCTTACCATACATTCCCAACACCCGATCCGTCACCTGTTAGCTCACCAGCCTCAGAGATGGATGTGCCACACGAAAGCACGGCCCGAGGCAGTATTTCAAGCTGTAAGAAAACCCCCACGCTAAGCCTTATCCCTGATTTCTGACCCTCTCTACATAGATGACGAACACCAAAACTGGTCAAGAGTGGTCTTCCCATTCCTCAGTTGTTACTCATTGGTACTGAAATACTACGAGCTAGTGCTTAACGGCTTGTGTTCAGTCCCTGCTACTAGCTTTCAGTCATCTCTCGATACATTCTTGGTTCCACGTGTGATTGACTTCTTCTTCAATCAAGTACAAGATGCGTTCGCAGGAAGCCAGACGACACTGCTTGATCCACTGCATCGAGAGGGTGACAAAACATATGGGAAGGCTGGTTGGGGTGGCAATGGTGAGCCGTCGTCAAGCGGAAGGATTCAGAATACGTTCTTTTTAGACGCGGCATTGGACGGGATCCGAGGAAGGGGTTCACACATTTGGGATCGGACGCGGAAACTTGGCATAACAACTAAATAAGAAAGCTTGGTTCTCAGCACCAACACAAAATTAGCATCCGCAATCGTTCTTTACGAAAAGCAGCAATGAACGCTGATTGGCTGGCTTAAAAGCAGCCACGCAACGTAACGAATGCTTACATGTGATCCTTGTGCGACCTTGAAGACGTGGAGATAAGCAGGCTTCAGTGATGAGGATGTCGAGTCTAGCTCCGAGCCAATCAACTACGAAGCTTGTGCTACTATATGGGGTAAATTATTAAAATTAAGCCTACTGATCCATCGCGTCTAATAAATGGAAGGAATCCACTATGAACTCGTAATCATGGTAGAAGCGTAAACCATAACAAAGTACCGGAGATAACCATTGATGGAAAAGTTGTTTCTTTGCACGCAAATACAATTTGTAAAGATCAGATATTGAAGTCTTGCTAACTCTTGTGTATCCGCCTATGATGGTCTCGCATATTATCCACACGACTAAAGACCCTAAGACATTGTCGCCCGCTCTGGTCGCGCCAAGGACATTGAATTGCGGGTTTGTGCTTAGATTCATGTCGAGCGCGGTCTTTCCGGGTGGCAAAGCCCTTGGAGCCAAGGTCCTGCAGGTCTTGAGTCGATTGTGGACACTCTGCGTAGCGGCAGAAGAAGCGCTTAAAGTGTTGGCGATAATGCCGGCGGAAGTCACGCCCGCTATCGAAGATGGTGGTTGACTTGCAGTTGGGGATCGGGCATTTGCTGGGCCGCGTGAAATCAGGGACAGTGATGAGGTCACGTGGTACTGCGTCTATTAGATCGCAGGATGTAGTGATTTGAGGCTCCAGAGGTGGTGTCACCGGCCCAGACTTGAAGCAAATAAGCGACGCCTTAGCCTGCGAGTATGTGCCCGCGTCAACTGTAGCCAAAGGGTAGTTGGAGAAGTCGTGATAAACCGCCGATGGGAAGACATCGGTCTGGAACATCGGCTGATCGTAATCGTCGATCCCGGGGACATGGTATCCCGTGTCATCTGGGGAAGAAACGCGATCGAAAAGAGGCAAAGCGCTCCATAGCTGGTAATGAGGCTCAAACGATGTCGTCATTATTATCGTGTAATAATTAGAAAATAATTCCTGATCGTCGGTGGGCTGGCCTAAGAGGATGTGGTATGGCTGGCCTAAGAGGATGTGGTATGGCTGGCCTCAGAGGGTGTGGTATGGCTGGCCTAACAGGATCCGGCAAATTAAGGGCTTCCCACCGACTTTTTAGGGTGTGATTATGAGTTTCGGGAAACGTGAAATTTGAACTACGGCATAACCCCGTAAATTCGGACTATTTACGTATTCTGCCGCATTTTTAGCTCCCTAGCGATAATGGCGTCAGAATAAGATGGGGCGGGAAGCGAGCGGGGCTGTGTGTAGCCTTGTCAGCCTTGCAGTTTTGTTTGCGAATATCCAATCAAACCACCTCCAGACTAGGAATAAATTAATCTTTGAATTTTAGTAGGGGAATATTTGAATTGAACATTTTTTTTTTAGCAAACTTTCTTCTTTTGGATTAGCCTAAAAAGACACCTCGAAATACGCCTTATTTAATATATTCGATACCATTGGCAAGGGCCCCCATGCTATAGCCGAAAATCCTTTCCTCAATGGGGACATAGACTCTTTGCAGCAATAGTACAAAGAAATGCTCAAGTTTCGAGAACGGCCTTAGTATGCCCTCCAAACTCTACCAGGGTCCCGTCAGATAAACTTGTTGCAAAAGAGGAACATCCTGGCCGTTGCCGCTGTCGCCTAACAAACCTAAATGTTCCCGTAATCGGGGTATTTCGCCCTCTTTTTCCATTTTAAGTAAGGTCTCGTAGTCTGTGGGGATAAAATCCGTGCGGCACATGTTCCGAAACGCAGAGTTCCTTTGGCCCGACAGGCCTGTCAAACCCTGGGGCAACCTTGCTGAGTTATTGTCAAGTAACTTCTGGACTTTTCGAGTAAGCAACCACGCGTCAGAGCTGATTGGCCTTAGCCGAGTTGGATTAGGTAGACTCCGAGCTGCATATGGTATGCATGTAAGTGATACTAACCAGAGAGGTATTAGGTTTCGTAATAGGAAAAAGGTACCGAACACCTTGCTAACGGTTATCGCAGTGCAGGTAGAGTCCAGAACGGAGGCGAAGATTCTAGTATCCGTTGTACGATTCTAGTTGTGTAGCATTTATATATAATACTCCCCATCATCAGAGCTTTATCCATTATCACCTTCACAAGTATCCAATTCTATTGGGAAGCATTTTTACAAGGCAACTCTGAAGGATACCGAAAATGATTAACAAAGACATCCTTAAGAATGCTCTCAGCATTCCCATTAGCCATGTTGTCGAAATTCTGGCAGCATCGAGCATCATCTACTTCCTGTATACTTGCTTTTACAACCTCTACTTGCACCCCTTGAGAAAAATCCCCGGTCCCAAGCTTGCTGCCATTGGTCCCTACCTTGAGTTCTACCATGAGGTTCTCCGAGATGGCCAGTATCTTTGGGAGATTGCCAAAATGCACGAGAAATACGGTAAGATAGCCCGTGTCCTGCTCCGAGAATAACTGAACTGACTCAAGCTTTTCCAAAGGTCCCATTGTCCGTGTCAATGCGCGTGAGGTTCACATCAAGGATACGTCCTACTATTCCACCATATACACTGCCGGTTCTCGAAAGACCAACAAAGATGCTGCTACGGTCGGTGCTTTTGATGTTCCTACCGCTACCGCGGCTACTGTTGACCATGACCACCATCGCTCCCGCCGTGGTTACTTGAACCCGTACTTCTCAAAGCGAACTATTACTAACCTAGAACCCCTAATCCATGAGCGTGTCTCCAAGCTCCTATCTCGATTCCAAGACCATCTCGATAAGAACCAGGTCCTCAGTCTTGATGGTGCTTTTTGCGCTTTGACTGCCGATGTTATTACCTCTCGATTCTACGGCAAGCACTACGACTACCTCAACCTTCCAGACTTCCACTTTGTTGTTCGTGATGGATTCCTAGGTCTTACCAAGGTCTACCATCTGGCACGCTTCCTTCCTTTTCTGGTCACCATCCTCAAGCGTCTTCCAGTCAGCTGTATCCGCATGATCGCCCCATCTGTCGCCGATCTTATTCAGATGCGAAATGAGATTCAGGACCGCGGTGCTGGCGAGTTTCTCTCTAACAAAAGTTCCGAGGCCAAGTCTTCCATCCTCTTTGGTGCACTTGCCGATGCCCACATTCCCCCCCATGAGCGCACCGTTGAGCGAATGCTTGATGAGGGCACCGTTATCCTGTTTGCTGGCACGGAGACTACTTCAAGGACTTTGGCTATTACCATCTTCTATCTTCTGACTCACCCTGAGTGCCTGAAGAAGCTTCGTGACGAATTGAACAACTTGCCAGAGTCCAAAGACGGCCAACATCCTCTAGCTACCCTTGAGAACCTCCCCTACTTGAGTGGTGTTGTCCATGAAGGTTTCCGTCTCGCCTTTGGTCCCATCTCTCGTTCGGGCCGTGTTGCTACCCAAGAGGACCTGAAGTACAAGGATCATATCATCCCCAAGGGAGTAAGTTAATTCTCTATCTCCATATGGTTGCATTTACTAACTCAATCCCAGACTCCCATCTCCCAGTCCACATACTTCTGTCACACCGATGAGAACATCTTCCCTGAAGCCGACAAGTTCCGGCCTGAGCGCTGGATCGAGGCGGCTGAGAAGAAGATTCCTCTCAAGAAATACATCACCAACTTCTCTCAGGGCTCTCGACAGTGCATTGGATATACGTAAGTGATATTTTAGCCTAGCCGTCAGGGAATACTTGCTGACGTTGCCCACTAGCATGGCCTTTTCCGAAATGTTCCTGGCTCTTTCTCGAATCGCTCGAGCATACGACATTGAGCTTTACGATACTACTAAGGCTGACATTGATATGACCCACGCTCGCATCGTTGGCTACCCTAAGGCTATCCCTGGAAAGACTGAGCACGTTGGCGAGATTCGCGTCAAGGTTCTTGGAACCTTGTAAAGTGAAGAAGACGGATGGCAGTTTCTGTATCTCAAGTGTGGGCTCGCTTTGTATTTACACTAGCCCTTCATTAGAGTATAATTAGGCATATAGGAGCAGTGGCTGTAGTGTTCTGGTCGTTTCGCCAAGGGATAAACTAATCAGAAGCTAAGATGTATGTTGGCAAGATGATCAGGCGCGTTGGGCTGGTTGAGCAAAGAATATCACAAGCTGTTATATCCGATAATAGTTAATCTTAGATCAAGGTAACCAAGTAATATTTAAAACTGGCCAGTCCATTATTTACAGTTGGGCTTGATCTATCTATATACATCTCATTATATGGTTCTATGATTGTTAATATTGTTATGATTTATACTACATATAGTAGTGAGAACTAGTAGAATCTCAAGAATTCTCTACGTACCAGTACAAGGATTGTCACGTAGTTAGTAAGATAGAAAAATTGATTTGATATATATTTATATTATCAGGTTAAGAAGATGGCCCCACCTAAATCGCACCCGTACTATCGCAGTATCCTTGGCACATGCGTTGATTGGGCGTATAGTTAACTGTATTATCAGGTTAAGAAGATGGTCCCACCTAAATTGCACCCCTACTATCGCAGTATCCTTGGTACATGCGCAATACAAAACTCACGCGTCATTCCCCTGCACTCGTGCATAGTAGATATTTATCAATGCATTTGGACACCAAGCTTATTCATTGAAGAGTAGTCTAATAGTTGGTTTAATTTCTGTGACCAGCTTCGTAGAGATGTTGGGAACACTTGGTGCATTGGCATCGAACAAACAGAATAATTCTAGAATAATTCTAGAATAACTAGTCGTCATCATCCACTACTAGGTGAACCTTCTTGCCACCCGTGGTCATATCACACACGACCCATGATGCCTGCAATACGGATGCAACGCAAGGCGTCTGCAAGTAGGGCTCAGATGCAACGCAAGGCGTCTGCAAGTAGGGCTCAGATGCAACGCAAGGCGTCTGCAAATAGGGCTCGGATGCAGTCGTCCTTGCTGGTGGGTACCCATTTCGGAGCTGATCAGTGGTGATGCATGAAATCTCAAGGTCTGTTCTTGGCAGTTGGTATTTACGAACTTCAATAAAGGCTGGCAGACTTGGAAAAGCTTGCCAAAACTCGCCGAAACCAGTGTAGACACGGACCATGCACGAGTGTAGACACGGACCATGCACGAGTAAACTGTGTCGCCATGATCTGTGCGCCACTGCATCAAGATCGGCACTTTCGCCGATGTCTGGGATTTACCGACCTCGACATCCTCTCTCCACTTTCCCCATGGGGTATTACCAGAG
Source organism: Calonectria henricotiae (assembly GCA_020623695.1). Classification (NCBI taxonomy): domain Eukaryota; kingdom Fungi; phylum Ascomycota; class Sordariomycetes; order Hypocreales; family Nectriaceae; genus Calonectria; species Calonectria henricotiae. Next base: position 105,352 of record JAHVYB010000141.1, on the reverse strand, counting down.
TTATTAAAAAAACTACTAGTTAGTTAGTAAGTTTTTAGTAACTAAGAATTAGTTTATTATTAATTAAAAAAATACTAATAAATTTTTTTTTTAGTTACTAATAATTATTATAAATATTTTTTTTAATTATTAATAATAATAAATTTATTAAAAATTTATTATTAAAAATTTATTATTAAAAATTATTAATAAAAAAGGATTTTTTTTTAAGTAATAATTTTTAATTTAATAATTAATTTAATAATTTTTAATAATTATTAATTATTAATTTAAAAAATTTATTATTTATTAATTATTAAATTTAACTAGCTAACTAAGGGGTACTTACAATTAATTAAAAAATTAGTTACTAATTTTAACCCTATAGACTGTTAAGGTGGGCTAGAATCCATAAAACCTTTTTCCCTCAGTTAGGTAATTCGGTTTTAGTTTCTGACGTGGGCCTAAGCATCCTTGTCAAGGCCGGTAGAATCCTTCTAGCACGGGATCAACCACTACCGGACGGAATGTTCCATTTACTAGTGGCATCTGACTCTAAGAACGATGGAGCGTGCACGTTCGGACACGCGCCTCCACTAATTAACGCAGCTCGTTCCCTAAAAAGGCAATGCACTTTCCTAAATAGATTAATGATGTAATAATCCTAGTGTACTTAAGAATAGATAGCACAGTCCTAGCGGATCAGGATCAATCAAGCACCTTTGAACAGCAGAACATTGCAACATCTTCCTGTACCTTTTGTGGTTATTCCAAGTTAGTTATAGTATCTTGGCTGCTATTAGTAATAAAGTAGAAAATTAGGTCAAACTAGCAGAAAAATAGCACTAGAGATAAACTGAAAAAAATTGGTCTATCTTGAATTTTGGTTAAAAAATAAAAGAATTTGGCCTTCTTAACCACAAGGTTACAAGGCTGTTGCATCCAAAAGGGAAGGCGGTGAGAGCCTCAACGGTGCCTCGGGCTAGAAGGGGTACAACCGTGACTTGGGCTACCCTCGAAGTCACTGTGGAGACGGTCAGGTTTATCTCAGGTGTAGTGTATGACCGATCAGGGCCTAAAGGCTAATGGTAAGCGATGGGCGTCGAAAGGCGTATCTACCACCGCCGGGGGGTCCGAAATTTCTCCACATATTCATCATCGAGGTCAGCATCCTGACTATGCAGCTAAGACGATACCGGACCGACAATGTTCACAAGTGTATACGCAACCAAGTACCGTATTTTCTCTGCAAATCGGTACAGTTTCGTTCGGCGGTGTAAAATACTACTTTTACCCGAAAAAGCGTCACAAGCCAATTAATCTATTGGTTGGTTCGAGTTTTACGGGTCAAAATGCGCACTAAAAATAGTACCAATTTGCAGAGAAAATGCGGTAAGCGAGCTCTGTCTCGCAGATACGCGTGTCCTACCGGGTCATACGTTTTACGGTATCAGAGCGATCAGAGTCCCAGCGATCTGTGGTGTACAAAAAACTATACCAATCTCACATTTGGAATTTCCGACGCAGACGGGTTGTCACCTCGCCTGCAAGCACCGTTGGCCAGAAAACTTGTACGCATTAATAGATCTTCACATGCTGAATATGATAAACCATTAGGCATGGGCTATCCTTATCACACCATCACTCTGTGTGTGCCGGTATCCGTACGGCAGTCGTTGGACGATGTGGGGCGAGGCACGGGCGAGGCACGGGCGATCTAATATTTGACGCAAAGGCGGCCCGAGAGACATGAGACTGCCAGCCCCAAAATGAAGCCGCTTTTAAAGTTCACAAGACAGCCCTGATCATGGCTACGGCCGCCCCAAGTCATGGCGAAGTCTCAGGATAATCTAGCGAAATAAAAGATGGCATTGGGTCCCATTATCAATCACTAACAGTTCAATATGCAAGCAAGAAACACATGGATCTCTGTAGTTCTCTGCCCGCCGAGCGACCATGCCAATATTTTGGGAGCCAACTTGGCTTGCCACGCGAGATCGCCCGGCAAGCACCCCACACGAGCTATCAAGTAGGCACGTACGTACATACGTCGGTAGGTAAGCGGCTGGGCGGTGAACTTTGTGTGCCGAGTTTGGACCAGGTCGAGGGTTGCGCCATAGCCGCGGTGGGAACATGCGCAATCCCTGCCAGCACTGTGTGCGACATGGGTGCCGATACTTGGGTGCCGATGCTTGGGTTTACTGGGGTTGCGGAGCAATCTACAGTTTGCAGGGGTCAGCGCACAGTGGGTCTCTTAATATTCCGAGTAGCCCCAAACACCCCCCCCCCCTCATTGTAACACAAGAACTTCAACATCAAATTCCACAGTTGAATAGAATCTATTTTTTTTATATAAAATATGTAAAAAATAAAAAGAAAAGAGTATTTTAAGACAATTCTTTCAATATTTAGTATATTAATCATTTATAATATTCATTCTCTTCATTAAAGTTTATGCAACACACAGAGAGTGGGCAGGTCTCAAACCCCCCGGAATCTTTGTAGTCCCGCTATGGCTCGGCTAGCATGGTGGGCCTAGCTAACTAACCCCATTCTAAGGCCTATCTGCATGACTCCTGCAATTTGTAGCCTCAATTTCGTCTCCACGTCAGTTGTGAAGCTTGTTTCCCAGCCCCTACAACTGCTGGCTATACAGGGGTTAGATTCTTGTTGGCGCGTGTGCGAAGCTTCTACTCAAGGCTTCACAGGGAAGATAGCTTGGCATGGCTCGGAACATGCCCAAGCCTACCTTTATATACTGACTTGGAGTACTTGTAGATAGTGGTCACCAATACTCTGTCCCCTGGTCCAGCATAGCTGTATTCATCCTTTGCTTTGTTAAAAAAAATCCTCGCTTGCTTCCTTTAGTGGAGTCCATTCATCTATGGGAAAGCAAGTTCCCATATTTCTTCAGCTTTCTTACACCAAGGATGCAACAAAACACCACGCCTCATATGGCCTTGTCACAGAGTGTTTTCCCTTCTTTCGAAACCTCACCACTTCACAACAAAAGGCTGGCATGTGATCGTTGCCGTGCTCAGAAGCTTCGATGTCCACGACCGGCTCGGTCTAATCAGCCTGGATTGCACGAACCATGTGCACGCTGCAAAAGAGCCGGCAAGGCTTGTGTATTCGGTCAAAAAGTGAAGAGCGGTCGCCCGCCAAAGGGATCCAAGAACAAATCATACCTCTCCGAAGATTTCAGTAGAATTGACTTTCAGTCCGTTCAAGACCAAGCACCTTCTACCATTTCTGAAACCGAACCGGAGCTCACGACACCCGATGGCAATTCTCCTTCCTGCTTGATGGAGTATCAAGCGCTTGCCTTTTCAGAGGACTATTTTGTTACCGGGGCCACGGCGGAACTGGACGAAGCTATCACGAATTGGACTAAATCACAGCCATCTTTCCTTGAAATGGTTGATGAATATGTAAGTACAGAGTGTTTTTTCGTTAGGAAACACATTTTAGCAACGCAATAATCTTTTTTTCAAACACATTTCTACATGAAATGATATCCATATTCCTGTTATTTCATTTGAATTTATACTTTTAATGATTTATCCCTGACACATGACTGACTATCCAACAGTCATTAGATGCAACTATATTTCCTTGCTCGAATACTGGGAATTTCCCTTATATTCTCGGTACTCCACCACATCATCCTTGCAACTCAGATACCAATATCTCAGTGGCCGGACAAAGCCAGCGTGAGGATGAGTCGCCTATGGACACTGAGGCCAACGTGCCTCGAAGCAATCCTCGAAATGCGTATAGTCCTACCACCCAAGCGCCTCTAAATGTCCCTGATTCACATGTCTTTCAAAATTTATTTGAGTTTAACATGAAGCTTTTGAACTGGCTAAAAACACACGAATTAACCCTCAATGACAAAGAATCAGATATTCTACATAATCGGGAAACTGCGGGACATCTGATTGACGTTTCTGGGGAATTCATCGACTTCTGGCATAAGTACTTGCCTTTCTTCCTCAGTAAGCTGAATCCTTCCCAAGATTGCACCACCTCCTGCGATGAACAGGGCCAGACGGAAAGCCCCCCCACATTCAACTTTAAACGTGGTAAGTGTATCCCTTCGAGCTTCAAAGTAATATCTAAATCTTCACAGATGGCGATTGCATACTCTCATCCAGCGTGTTTCTATTATTGATATCATGCTATACGCAAATTCTGAATATTTTTGAGCTGGTATTAGACCGGCAAAAGTCTGAGCTTAGTCGAACCTGCTCAGATGTGTACCAGGCCCATGGGGTAGGAAAGCTAGCAATGAAGGTTTCAATTATCATCCATACTATGAGAAGTTTCTTCCTTCAGTTACACGAAGTGTCTTCTGCCATCGACCCAGTTATAGTGGAGAGTGTAAGTAATAGTAGGAACGAACTGAGTAACAAATCAAGTCTGCGGGGGCTTGCAGAATGGATATTTCCAGGCGATACAAACACAACATGCATCCTGGGCCTGGAGTTTGGTAAAACAAGGAATCAAGAACAGCGTATCTTTACAGAAATCTATAGACTAGAGAATTTATAAATATCCCTACTTTGTACATAACAAAGACTATGACAATTTACATCTGTTCATCTTGTTAGTTACTCAGGATCAACATATCACTGACATCTTGGAGCTACAACAATATACCGTATGATAATGCTGATTTTGCGACTTGTACGTATAAGTTACCTTATCAAGTGTTACCCCATGAATAGTAGATTCAATTTCAGGCAGGCTCCAGCGATGCCCGTGGCATATCCTGCAAAAAATCCACTGAAAGAATTATGCTTAGTGTCATGTCATATTCTTTGGGGCCAAAAGACTTATAGTGATTCGCGGCATTAATAATGAAGTACACTAAATACTCTTGCAGTATTCTGCTAGGATTATTCATTTTCTCCTTTCAGGGCAAGGGTGGTAGCGGTTGGAATATCGGTGGTCTTGAACTTTCTTGTTGGGATCCCCTGCTCAAATAGAAAGTCCAGAGAAGCAAAGTCGCGCCCCTTGAACTCGGGAACCTCAAACCAAGCCCAAACGAAGCTAAGATTTCTTCTGGCCTGACTTCTCTACTTAACCCAAAGTACTTGGGAAGGGTTGAAGACAAATCTTCCTCGTAGATTTCACCTAGCTACCTACGTCTGGCTTTGGATGTGTTATAATCTAGGTTCGACTTAACTGGTAGTTAAACTATAATAGCAGTTTAAAGGGAATAGCGAAATCTTATTAAGTATAGGATAAGACTATATTATTATAGCTAATTAAGAGTATAATAGAGTTTTGTTATTTAGGGGATAGAAAGAATAAGCTATTTATTTATTAAAAGATAAGAATTTATTATAAAGATTATTTATTTATCAAGGTATAAAAGTGATTTATATCCCCCTAAGAAGAGGGATAACTTAATAAGATAGTAATACTAAGGAGTATATTAAACTTTTAAACTTTTAAATCTTATAATATAATTATTATTATACCTATAATTATCTTAGAAGCCTAAAGATAATATAAAATAAAAACTATAAAGCTTTTTCTAATAAAAATAAAATATAATAAAAAGATAGTTAATAGTTAAAATGAGTATATTTTAATATATCTATAAATATACTTATAAATATACCTATAAATAATATTAATTAAAATATTATTTTAATATTATTTTATCTATAAAAGTAATATTCCTTTTAAATCTAATTTTATATATAAATATATATATTAAGAGATCTAAGCTACTAGTATTTAATTTATTATAATAAATAAATATTACCTTAATAAAGAAATCTATTATTTATAATATTAAAATATTATAAAAAATTTTTTTTTTTTTTTTAAAAAAAAACCCTTATCTAATTACTTAACTTAATTTATATATATATAAATAGAATGCTTTCTTATTTAGTATTTAATTAGATTTTATAAGAAGTAATAAGAGCTTTATATTATAATTATTCTAATTATAATTATTGCCTATAAAAACCCTAGTAAGGAAAAATAACTAGTTATAATAACCCTTTTTTTACCTATTTCCCTGGGCTAGGGGCTGGTGCAGGGAATTAAACCCCAGTCTCTGTAAAAAACATAGCATGCTAACCACTATATTATACCACCTTAAAATATTATATATTCTAAGGATAAGATTAAGCTTATTTTTTAGAAGTATAAGCTACTTAAAAAAAAAGGCTTTAATAGTAATAATATTAAATTTATTATTTAATAATAAGATATATTTATTAGAACATTATTTGCCCTATTAAATAGCATATATTTTCGTATTTCAGCTATTAGTAATAAGGCTACCAAATAGCCTTGCCTAGACCCAGAAGAGGTATTATTCCAGATCATATAATATAATCCTAATACTAACTTCGGGCCTTATAGCCCTAGCTAGCTAAAAAAGATAAAGATAAATATAATAAGAACCCCTTTAGTAACTATTAGACCTATAACTATAAAAATATTATAATAATCCCTGGGATAAACCTATACTAATTAATCTAGGAATAGTTTATATTATCCCTTAGATTAATAAGATATTAAATAAAAAGGTATAGCTCTAAGTAATTAACCGGAAAACTATTAGTAAAAATACCTATATATTAACTAAAATAATATTATAATTATTATTATTAATATATAAAAGATTAATATAATAATTATTAATAAAGTTCCCTATATTTATTATATAGAAGATCCTTTTTTTTTATTCTATCTAAATAAAATAATCTTATTACTTAGATAGAAAGAAAGCTAAAAATATAAAAAAACCTTAAGCTAATTATAAATAAGACCCTTCTTTAAAAAATATAATTATATTATAAGAAGAGATTATTTAGAGATATTAAGGAAAAAGGGAAAAATACTAAGAATCTACCTTAATCCTAGATTACTTTAAATCTCTAGTTATCCTAGAAACTTAGGGTTTATATTATAATCTTAATAATAAAATAAGTATACCTAGAGATATTAAAATAGTAATTTAATATTTTATTATTATATATAATAAAGTAAAATTTATAAAAAGAAAGCTATTTAAGATATACTAAGTATACTTTAAAGGAAAAGATAAAGTATATTAAAAAAAAGCAAAAGGCACCTAATATACTAAAATATAAAATTATCTTCTTCTTAAAAAAATCTTCTTTAAGAAGGATAAAATATCTATTCTACTTAAACTTATATAAGCTCTTTAACTTAAAGAATTTTATAAATAGACTATTAAAGAGATTAAAAATATAAAATAGAAAATTAGAATATTTTTAATTTTATATAAAGATAAAAAGTTCCTTAAGAATATTACCTTAATAAAGGCATTTTAAATACTTTTCCTAAAAAAAAATAAAAAGAAGAAAATATACCAAATTTCCCTATCTCTACTAACTCTCCTAACTCCCCTAGCTTCCCCAAAAGAAAGGAAAGAATCCTATAATCTAGACCCCTATTACTAGGAAAAGATATTAAATAATATGCCTAATATAAGAAAGCTTACTAACCTTAAGAAGCTTTATATAAAGAAGATAAAATATAAAGAAAAAGAATATAATATCTTTAAAAGTAAAGCTTATATTTTTTATATAATATATAAATAAGCTAATATCCCTTAAGTATAATTTATAGAAATATTCTCTATTATACTTAAAGGGAAAGCTATTACCTACTACTATAATAATATATATAACCCTTATAAGATCCTATCCTTCTACTAAATAGGAAGGATAATATAAGAAAAATATAAGAATAAGGCAATATACTAAAATTACCTTAGAAAATAGTAAAAAGCCTTATTTATTAAAATACTCTAAAATAATAGGAAATTACTATAAAAAGAGGTCCTAGAAAAGCTTTTCTTAGAACTAGAAAACCTCTAAAAGGTAGTCTTTATACTTAACTAAAGTAAAAATATACTATAAATATAAATTATTAGTGCCTATAATAATATTAAAGATTTCTCTTATTATCTCTAAAAACCCTTAAATACCTATAAAAGCATATACTACTAGCTTTAAGCTGTACTAAAAAATATACTTATACTAAAAGTAATAATAAAAAAAATTCTTTAAATTAATAACTTAAATTAATTTTAGACTAACTAAATATACTAAGGATAAACTAAAAGCTATTATTAGTACCCTTAAGTAAATAAGGGTAATAAAGCTTAAACCTACCCTATATAACTAAGTCAAAAAATATACTATATTTACAAAAAGCTAGGCTATTAATTAAGAAACTATACCACAAAAGAGAAAAAGAAGTTATACTACAAGTTTAAGAGGAGCTATATTAATAAAGTATTTTTAATATTCCTAGCTTAGTACAAAGGGCCTAATAATAATTTTAATAATAATAAATCCCTTACCTTTAATAAGGAAAAAGACTAAGAAAGAATAAATAAAGCTTATTATAATAGTAGTATATAATATACCTTTTTTATAAGCTTAGCAAAAATTAATATACCCCTTATTTTAAATTAATTTATTAATTAAGTAATCTTATACTTTTTTACTAAAAGTAACCTCTTTAAGAAGGAAAAAATAAAATCTTATAAGTTAATATTATAGTTCTTCCTAAATAACTAATATTTAGTAATAATATTCTAAGGTATTATCCCTAATATAGGTACTATAAGCTTTTTAATCGGTGATTATAAGTAATTTATTATATTATAAAGAAATATTACCCTCTTTCTTAAGCTTAATATAAAGGTAGTAAGAGAAGTAAGAATTATATTTAGAGAAGGAATTCTAATAGAGTTACTAGGTATAGCTATTATACTAATACCTTTTGGAATTATAATTTTTTATATTATATTTATAAATATTATATTTCTTTTATTATTTTATAATATAAATTAACTAAGTATTTATTTTTATAATATTAAGAAATACCTAGAAAGAGGTAATATTTAAATTCTAATAGTATATAAATAGAAGTACCCTTAAATACTTCTAAAGATAGAAAAATCATTTACCTAGAGTAATCTTACTAAGGTTAAATTATAATAAATTTACTATTATTTTAGTTATCTCTCTATAGAAAGACTTTATAAGCTTTTAAATAGAGTAAGCTACTTAATTAAGTAGAAAGCTATTAAAAAACTTACTAAAGTATATAAAAAATACCAGCTTTATATAGGGTAGTCTACTTACTTTAAGTTTACTATCTAAGATAATTATAACTTTAATTATTATATTATTACTAATACTTTCTACTTAGAAGGTAGGCTTATTCTTTATATTATTAATTTAGCTACTATATTTAATATAGCCTATTTCCTCCCTAATAAATCTATAAAGACCCTTTAGAGAAATCTTAAGTTATATTAAATTAATATTTACTAAGGACTACCTAACTAAATTATTATAAATATTAAAATAAATTATATATTAAGAGAGTTATACTAAAAGGTAGGAATTATAGGTACCTCTATTAATATAGTGCCTATTAAAGCTTATAACTTAATTAGTAAGATTAAATAATACTATAAACCCCTTTATAAGGCTTATAAAATAATTTAAAAAAAAGACTTTTCCCTTAGGATTAATAAGGCCCTCTAATCTATAGTAAAGGCAATTAATAATACAACTAGACCTAATAATCTTATCCTAACCCTTTTAATATTTAGGGCATATCTACAAATAACATAGAAATTACTCCCCTTACTAGGAATAATAAAGTAAGCAAAGGCTATTTAAAAGGCAATAATAAAAGTATATTACCTTTATAATAAAAAAAGAGTAAATAAGGCCTTAGTTACTTATAATAGTCCTAATACTTTAGTAACTATTAACCTCCTACTAAAGTTAATAGTATATATTTAAAGAGAGAAAGAAGGCTAAACTAGCTTATATATATTTATTGCTAATAATAGAAAAACCTATATAATTAAAGGCATAAAAGGACCTATAAATTTTTATTTAATAGTAATTAAATTATATTATAAAGACCCTAAGATATAAAGTAAAGTAAAAAAGGAAAGTAAAAAACTATCTTTTTATACTTTTAATTATAAACCCTAATCTTAGTTCTTAAAGAATAAAAGTATAATTTTACCTTTAATAGAATAAGCTATAAGAATACCTAAGGAGAAAATTGGTAATATCCCTCTATAGTCTCTAATAGTATAAAAGAAAGGGAAAAGCTACCTAAGAAAGAACCTTATTATAATTAATAAAGTATCTCCTATATAAAAGCAAAGAAAAGAATAATCTTAAAAGAACTTTACTTTACTTTCTATAATATATATTACTAAGTAATTTAAACTTAAAATTAACTATAAAAAGTTATTCTTTTTTATTAAAGAAAAATCTAATGTAGACCTAATAATCTAAATATATAAGAAAGGTATAATCTTTATATTAAGAAGACTATTTAAGAGATTAATAAAAAAAAAGATTAAAGGTCTAATTAAGAGAGATATATTTAAATTTATCCCTTATAATAAAAAATACTATAAAGAAATTAAAGTCTTTAAATTATAAATTATTAATAAAATAAAAGGAAAAACATCTAATAGACCCTATAAAAAGTTAAGACTAGTAATCTAAGGCTATACTAATAAAGGGAAAAAAATTATCCTTACCTAGTTACTAATAATTTAATAATATAGCTAATAGCTAATCCTAACCCTAACCCCTTTACTCCTAAATAGAGGCATTTCCTTATAATTAAAAGATATTACCTAAGCCTATATATAATTATAGACTAGGCTAAACCAAATTATCCTTGCCTAGCTTCCGGAAAGTATTAGAGATAATTACCCTTAGAATACTATTATAAGAATTATAATACTACTCTATAGTATTCCTAAAGCTAGAATATACTAATAGGTAATATATAATAAGCACTATAAAAAAAAGCTTAAAATAATTATATTAACCTTTAATTTATATTTATTAATTTTATTAAAAGAAAGAGAAGGTTTTGCTATTATTAGAATATAAACTAATAATATAATTAGAGTATTTAATAAGAAGTTCTTATAAAAGGAGAAAGAAGAGCTTTAAAAAGTATTATTTAAAGCTAAGCTAAAGGAGAAATTATTAAAGGAGAACCCCTTTACCTTTAATAAAGCTATTATAACCCTTAAGGAAGGTAATACTATTACTATCTACTAAAAGGGCTAAGGGAAGAAAATTAAGATAGTTAAAGCTAAGGAACCTAAGCTTATAAAGTAATAGTATATTAAATAATAAGCATAAGAAGCTTATATAGCTTTAATTTACTAATCTAAAGTATACTATAACTTATTAACTACTATATAATACTAGAAGCCTAGTATAGCCTAAGTAAAAGCTCTAAATAAAAGGCTTAAATAGCAAAAAAATAACCTTAACTATAGCCTTATATTTATCTTACTTAATCTTATAATAGTAAAGCTATTTATATTTATTAATAAAGTATTTATAAATAATCCTAATCTCTCTTTATAACTTAAATATATTATTTTTATTATAAATAAATATATAAATAATAGAATCTTTATAATAAAAGGAAATATTATATATTTCAGCTTAACTAAATACTAATAAATCACCTAAAGTATACTTACCTCTAAAATCTATAATATAATAGTAAGAGCTAATATTATATATACCCTTATAATAACTCTTATAGAAATAACCAATTAACTTAACTTACCCCCTATTCTAATTATTATATATACTAACTTATATTCCCTATATAAATATCTTATAAAAATCAAAATAATAAAGAAAAAGAGGTTAATAATTAATATTATAATACTTAGATAATTCTATAAAAAGTATAAGCTTTATAAAGTAAGATAGATTAATAGAAAAAATAACCTAGCTAATACCCTTATAAAGGTAATACCTAACTAAGCCCTAAAGTATTTTATTAATAATAATAAAGCAATAATTTAAATAAAAGGCTAAGTAATAAGAAATAAAATATAATAAGGAGGGCTACTTAATATAAAAGTAAAAAGCAAGGGCTATTCACTCTAGAATAAAGGCCTATTCTAACTAGAAATAAAGGCCTTAATATAAAAGAGAAAAGCTTAAGTATTAGAATATTATTTGCCCTATTAAATAGTATATATTTTCGCATTTTAGCTATTAGTAATAAGGCTACTAAATAGCCTTGCCTAAACCTAGAAAAGGTATTATTCTGGATTATATAATATGATCCTAATACTAACTTTAGGCCTTATAGCCCTAGCTAGCTAGAAGAGATAGAGATAAATATAATAAGAACCCCTTTAGTAGCTACTAAACCTGTGACCGTGAAAATATCATAATAACCCCTGGGATAAACCTATAATATTAAAGCTAATATTAAATTATTAATTATTTATAAAAAAATAATCTTATTTAAATAACTTTAAAGAGAGATTTATAGAGAATATAAATAATAGTAATAAGGTGGTATAGTATAATAGTTAGCATGCTGTGTTTTTATAGAGACTAGGGTTTAATTTCCTATACTAGCCCCTAGCCCAGGGAAATAAGTAAAAAAGAGTTATTATAATTAGTTATTTTTCCTTACTAGGGTTTTTATAGGCAATAATTATAATTAAAATAATTATAATATAAAGCTTTTATTACTTTTTATAACATCTAACTAAATACTAAATAAGAAAGTATTCTATTTATATATATATAGGTTAAGTTAATATAGGTTTATCCTAGGGGTTATTATAATGTTTTCATAGTTATAGGTCTAGCAACTATTAAGGGGGTTCTTATTATATTTATCTCTATCTCTTCTAGCTAGCTAGGGCTATAAAGCCTAAAGTTAGTATTAAGATCATATTATATAATCCGGAATAATACCTCTTCCAAGTCTAGGCAAGGCTATTTAGTAGCCTTATTACTAATAGCTAAAATGCGAAAATATATGCTATTTAATAGGGCAAATAATATTCTAATACTTAAGCTTTTCTCTTTTATATTAAGGCCTTTATTTCCAGTTAAAATAGGCCTTTATTCTAAAGTAAATAGCCTTTACTTTTTACTTTTATATTAAGTAGCCTTTCTTATTATATTTTATTTCTTATTACCTAGCCTTTTATTTAAATTATTACTTTATTATTATTAATAAAATACTCTAGGGCTTAATTAGGTATTACCTTTATAAAAGTATTAGCTAGATTATTTTCTCTATTAATCTATTTTACTTTATAAAGCTTATGCCTTTTATAGGATTATCTAAGTATTATAATATTAATTATTAATCTTTTTTTCTTTATTATTCTAATTTTTATAAAGTACTTATATAGGGAATATAAATTAGTATATATAATAGTTAGAATAGAAGGTAAATTAAGCTAATTAATTATTTTTATAAGAGTTATTATAAGGGTATATATAATATTAACTTTTATTATTATACTATAGATTTTAAAGGTAAATATACTTTAGGTAATTTATTAGTATTTAATTAAGCTAAAATATATAATATTTCCTTTTATTATAAAGGTTTTATTATTTATATATTTATTTATAATAAGAATAATAAATCTAAGTTATAAAAAGAGATTAGGATTATTTATAAATACTCTATTAATAAATATAAATAGCTTTACTATTATAAGATTAAGTAAGGTAAATATAAGGCTATAGTTAAGGTTATCCTTTTATTATTTAAGCTTTTTATTTAGAGCTTTTACTTGGGCTATACTAGGCTCCTAGTATTATATAGTAATTAATAAGTTATAGTATACTTTAGGTTAGTAAATTAAAGCTATATAGGCTCCTTATACCTATTATTTAATATACTATTATTTTATAAGCTTAGATTTCTTAGCTTTAATTATCTTAATCTTCTTCCCTTAGCCCTTTTAATAGATAGTAATAATATTATCTTCCTTAAGGGTTATAATAGCTCTATTAAAGGTAAGGGGGTTCTTCTTTAATAACTTCTTCTTTAGCTTAGCTTTAAATAATACTTTTTAAAGCTCTTCTTTCTCTTTTTATAAGAACTTCTTATTAAATACTCTAATTATATTATTAATCTATATTCTAATAATAATAAAATCTTTTCTTCCTTTTAATAAGATTAATAAGTATAGGTTAAAGATTAATATAATTATCTTAAGCTTTTCTTTATAGTACTTATTATATATTGCCTACTAATATATTCTAGCTTTAGGGATACTATAGAGTAGTATTATAACTCTTATAATAGTATTTTAAGGGTAATTATCTCTAATACTTTCTAAAAGCTAGGTAAGGATAATTTGGTTTAGCCTAGTTTATAATTATATATAAGCTTAGGTAATATCTTTTAACTATAAGGAAATATCTTTATTTAGGAGTAAAGGGATTAGGATTAAGATTAGCTATTAATTATATTATTAAATTATTAGTAACTAAGTAAAAATAACTTTCTTCCCTTTATTAGTATAGCCTTAGATTATTAATCTTAACTTCTTATAGAGTTTATTAAATATCTTTTCTTTTATCTTATTAATAATTTATAATTTAAAGACTTTAATTCCTTTATAATATTTTTTATTATAAAGTATAAATTTAAATATATCTCTTTTAATTAGACTTTTAATCTCTTTTTTTATTAATCTCTTAAATAATCTTCTTAGTATAAAGATTATACCTTTTTTATATATTTAGATTACTAGGTCTAGATTGGATTTTTCTTTGGTAGAAAGAAATAACTTTTTATAATTAATTTTAGATTTAAATTGCTTAGTAATATATATTATAAAAGGTAAGGTAAGGTTCTTTTAAGGTTATTCTTTTCTTTATTTTTATATAAAAAGTACTTTATTAATTATAATAGGGTTCTTTCTTAGGTAGCCTCTACCTTTTTTTTATACTATTAAAGACTATAAAGGGATATTACTAATTTCCTCCTTAGGTATTCTTATAGCTTATTCTATTAAGGGTAAAGCTATACTTTTATTCTTTAAGAACTAAGATTAGGGTTTATAATTAAAAGAATAAAAAGGTAGCTTTTTACTTTTTTCTTTTATTTTACTTTATATCTTAGGATCTTTATAATATAATTTAATTACTATTAAGTAAAAATTTATAGGTCCTTTTATACCTTTAATTATATAGATTTCTTTATTATTAGTAATAAATATATATAAGCTAGTCTAGCCT
Organism: Calonectria henricotiae; assembly: GCA_020623695.1. Taxonomy (NCBI): domain Eukaryota; kingdom Fungi; phylum Ascomycota; class Sordariomycetes; order Hypocreales; family Nectriaceae; genus Calonectria; species Calonectria henricotiae. The sequence goes on along the minus strand of JAHVYB010000141.1, from coordinate 90,278 downwards.
TCTTTCTCTCTCTAAATATATACTACTAACTTTAATAGAAAGTTAATAGTTACTAAAGTATTAGGACTATTATAAGTAGCTAAGGCCTTATTTACTCTCCTTTTATTATAAAGGCAATATACTTTTATTATTACCTTTTAAATAGCCTTTATTTACTTTATTATTCCTAGTAAGGGGAATAATTTCTATGTTATTTAAGGATATACCCTAAATACTAGGAGGATTAAAATAAGACTATTAGGTCTAGCTATATTATTAATTACCTTTACTATAGATTAAAGGGCCTTATTAATTCTAAGGGAAAGGTCTTTTTCTTGAATTATCTTATAAGCCCTATAAAGGGATTTATAGTATTATTTAACCTTACTAATTAAGTTATAAGCTTTAATAAGCATTATATCAATAGAAATACCTATAATTCCTATCTCTTAATATAACTCTCTTAATATATAATTTATTTTAATATTTATAATAATCTAATTAGATAGTCCTTAGTAAATATTAATCTAATATAACTTAAGACTTCTCTAAAGGGTCTTTATAAATTTATTAGGAAGGAAATAGGCTATATTAAATATAATAGCTAAATTAATAATATAAAGAATAGGCCTACCTTCTAAGTAGAAAGTATTAATAATAATATAATAATTAAAGTTATAATTATCTTAGATAATAAACTTAAAGTAAATAGGCTATTCTATATAAAGCTAGCATTTTTTATATATTTTAATAAGCTTTTTAATAGCTTCCTACTTAATTAGGTAGCCTATTCTATTTAAAAGCTTATAAAGTCTTTCTATAGAGAAATAACCAAAATAACAGTAAATTTATTATAATTTAACCTTAGTAAAATTACTCTAAGTAAGCAATTCTTCTACCTTTAGAAATATCTAAGGATATCCCTATTTATATACTATTAGAATTTAAATATTATCTCTTTCTAAGTATTCCTTAATATTATAAAAATAAATACCTAGTTAGTTTATATTATAAAATAATAGAAAGAATAAAGTATTTATAAGTATAATATAGAAGATTATAATTTCAAAGGATATTAATATAATAACTATACCTAGTAACTTTATTAGGGTTCCTCCTCCAAATATAATTCTTACTTCTCCTACTATCTTTATATTAAGCTTAAGAGAAAGGGTAATATTTCTTTATAATACAATAAATTACTTATAGCTACTAGTTAAAAAGCTTATAATACCTATATTAGGGATAATACCTTAGAATATTACTACTAAATATTAATTATTTAAAAAGAATTATAATATTAGCTTATAAGATTTTATTTTCTTCTTCTTAAAGGGATTACTCTTAGTAAAAAAGTATAAGACTACTTAATTAGCAAGTTAATTTAAAATAAAAGGTATATTAATCTCTACCAAGCCTATAAAGAAAGTATACTATATATTACTATTATAATAGGCTTTGCCTATTTCTTCTTAGTCTTTCTTCTTATTAAAAGTAAGGGATTTATTATTATTAAAGTTATTATTAGGCCCTTTGTGCTAAGCTAGGAATATTAAAAATACCTTATTAATATAGCTCCTCTTAAACTTACAATATAATTCCTCTCTCTCTTTTATTATATAATTTCTTAACTAATAGCCTAACTTCTTATAAATATAGTATATTTTCTAACTTAGTTATATAGGGTAAGTTTAAGCTCTATTATCCTTATTTACTTAAGGGTACTAATAATAGCTTTTAATCTATCCTTAGTATATTTAATTAATCTAAAACTAATTTAAATTATTAATTTAAAGAACTTCTTTTATTATTATTTTTAGTATAAGTATATTCCCTAGTATAGCTCAAAGCTAATAGTATATACCTTTATAGATATTTAAGGGTTTTTAAAGGTAATAAGAGAAATCTTTAATATTATTATAAGCACTAATAATTTATATTTATAGTATATCTTTACTTTGGTTAAGTATAGGGACTATTTTTTAGAGATTTTCTAATTCTAGGAAAAGCTTTTCTAGGATCTCTTTTTATAGTAATTCCTTATTATTTTAGAGTATCTTAATAAATAAGGCTTCTTACTATCTTCTAAGGTAATTCTAATATACTATCTTATCCTTATATTTCTCTTATATTATCCTTCCTATTTAGTAAAAGGATAGGATCTTATAAGAATTATATATATTATTATAATAATAAATAATAGCCTTTTCTTTAAATATAATAAAAAATACTCCTATAAACTATACTTAAGGGATATTAGCCTATTTATATATTATATAAAAAATATAAGCTTTACTTTTAAAGATATTATATTCTTCTTCTTTATATTTTATCTCCTTTATATAAAGCTTCTTAAGGTTAATAAGCTTCCTTATATTAAGTATATTATCTAATATCTTTTCCTAGTAGTATAGGTCTTATTTATAGGATTCTTTCCTTTCTTTTGGGGGAGCTAGGGAAATTAGGAGAGTTAGTAAAAATAGGAAAATTTAGTATATCTTCTTTTTTTTATTCTTCTTTAGGGAGAATATTTAAAATGCTTTTATTAAGATAATATTCTTAAGGAACTTTTTATCTTTATATAAAATTAAAAATATTCTAATCTTCTATTTTATATTTTTAATCTCTTTAATAATCTATTTATAAAATTCTTTAAGCTAAAAAGCTTATATAAGTTTAAGTAAAATAAATATTTTATTCTTCTTAAAGAAGATTTCTTTAAAAAGAAAATAATCCTATATTTTAATATATTAGATACCTCCTATCTTTTTCCAATATACTTTATTTTTTCCTTTAAAGTATACTTAGTATATCTTAAATAGCTTTCTTTCTATAAATTCTACTTTATTATATATAATAATAAAATATTAAATTACTATTTAAATATCTCTAGGTATATTTATTTTATTATTAAGGTTATAATATAAACCCTAAGTTTCTAAGGTAACTAAAGATTTAAGGTAATCTAGGATTAGGATAGATTCTTAGTATTTTTCCCTTTTTCCTTAATATCTCTAGATAATCTCTTCTTATAATATAATTATATTTTTTAAAGAAAGGTCTTATTTATAATTAGCTTAAGGTTTCTTTGTATTTTTAGCTCTTTTTCTATTTAAGTAATAAGATTATTTTATTTAGATAAAATAAAAAAAAAAGATCTTTTATATAATAAATATAAAGAACTTTATTAATAATTATTATTCTAATCTCTTATATATTAATAATAATAATTATAATATTATTCTAATTAGTATATAAGCATTTTTACTAATAATTTCCTAATTAATTACTTAGAGCTATACCTTTTTATTTAATACCTTACTAATCTAAGGAATAGTATAAACTATTCCTAGACTAATTAATATAGATTTATCCTAGGGATTATTATAATATTTTTATAGTTATAGGTCTAGTAACTACTAAGGGGATTCTTATTATATTTATTTCTATCTCTTTTAACTAGCTAGGGCTATAAGGCCTAAAGTTAGTATTAGGATTATATTATATAATCTAGAATAATACCTCTTCCGGGTCTAGGCAAGGCTATTTAGCAGCCTTATTGCTAATAGCTAAAATACAAAAACATATACTATTTAACAGGGCAAATAACATTCCAACAGTTAAGTAATTAGATAAGGGTTTTTTTTAAAAAAAAAAATTTTTTTAATAATAAATAGCTTAATAATTTAATATAAATAATTAAATTTAAAATAAAATAATTATAAAAAAAAGAAACTAATAAAGAAAGAAAGGTTCTATTAAAATCTATAAATTATTATAGGATTATAATATAATAAAAATATAATAAGAAGATTATTTATTTATATTATTAGAGAGATTATATATATTAGGTTTAAATTATATAAATAATAATAAAGAGGTATTATATTTAATACTAGTAATATTCAAGGTATTATATAGAGAATTAATATTTATAATAATAACTATTAATATTTATAGTAATAAGGTTATATATAGGGTAGAAAATAAATATTCTAAGAAAAATCCTTATATTTACTTAGTAAAAGATTAGCTTAAAAATAATTTTTTCTTTATATTACTATAAATAGTAGTATAAGACTGCTATTAATAGGAGTAAAAGGCTGCTATTAACTATAGTAAAAGGCTACTATTAACTATAGTAAAAGGTTACTACTAACTATAGTAGAAGGCTAATACTAGCTATAGTAGAAGGCTACTATTAACTGTAGTAAAAGGCTATTATTAACTATAGTAGAAGGTTACTATTAATTATAGTAAAAGGCTACTACTAACTATAGTAGAAAGCTACTACTAGCTATAGTAAAAGGCTGCTATTAACTATAGTAAAAGGTTATTATTAATTGTTTTTAGTTAGCTTTTATAATTATTAAGAAGAGAAAAGGAAATAATTTTTCTTTTTAAGAGAAAATTTTAGTTATATATAATCTTATTACTATAAATATTAATAATAAAAGGTTTATTTATAAGTTTAAACCTATTTATATTTATATTTAGTTAAAATATAAGTAAAAGGCTTAACTAGGTAATTCTTAGAGTAAATATAATTAGTATTTAAATAATTATAGTATTAGTCTCTTTTTACTTTAACTAATAAAATAATTAACTTTAAGCTATTTTTATAAAATTATAAGAGAATTAAATTTAGTATTAATAAGATAAGAAATAATAATTATAAATAAACGCACTTTTGATTTCCTAGATATTTAAAATCTAGCCCAGACCACCAATTTTCTATGACTTTTTAGACCGTCTTGCGTAGCATCCATCAGCGACCTTTACGCTTGCTCTTGGACCCGTTTTTATCGCGGTTTTTAATATAGAACACGGCGTTCGAAATATGGTTCAGATTCAGCCATTTTCAATGACATTGGAAGTGGGCTGGAATGTATTAGTCTTGGCGCGGAAAGCTATCTTAAATATTAGGATGGGTCTAATAGAGTTTATTATCTCCGATATTAAAAGGGTATTAAGGTTGTGAAATATATAAAGTTGATTATTTTGTTGGTTAGGGCGAAAAGAGACTAATACTATAATTATTTAAATACTAATTGTATCTACTCCTAGAATTGCTTGGTCGAGCCTCCTGCTTATATTTTAACTAAATATAAATAAGATAAGAAAATAAAATAAAAATAAGAATTTAAATATAAAATTAAAATAATAAGATATTAAGATATAAAAGTGATTTATATCCTCCTAAGAAGAGGGATAGCTTAATAAGGTAGTAATACTAAGAAGTATATTAAACCTTTAAACTTTTAAATCCTATAGTATAATTGCCCTTATACTTATAATTACCTTAGAAGCCTAAAGGTAATATAAGATAAAAACTATAAAGCTTTCTCTAATAGAAATAAAATATAATAAAAAGATAGCTTTCCTAATAACTAGAATTAGTATATTTTAATATACCTATAAATATACCTATAAATATACCTATAAATATATCTATAAATAATATTAATTAAAATATTATTTTAATACTATCTTATCTATAAAGGCAATATCCCTCCTAAATCTAACTTTATATATAGATATATATATTAAGAGATCCAAGCTATTAGCATCTAGCCTAAGAGGTCTAATAATAAATTTATTAATAAAATAAAAGATAAATTATACCTAAGTAATAATCTAGCTACTAGGATTAAAATTAAGCTTATTCTATAGGAGCTTAAGCTATTCTAAAGAAAGGATTTTAATTATAATAATATTAATTTTATTAAATAATAATAAAGGCTAATAAAGCTAATATTAAAGTATCTTAATATATAATTTAGAACTAGCCTAAGTTCTTATAAAGAGAGGTTCTTAGAGGATCTAGAAATATATAATATTTAGCTTAATAATATAAAATAATATATAATAAAATAGAGATTCTAAAAACAAAGGAACTAAAGAAGGAAGGAAGGTCTATTTACTAAAATCTATAAATTACTATAGGATTATAATATAATAAAAATACAATGAGTAATCTAGGAGTATATTATAAAGAATATTATAAATAGTTATATAAAGCTTTTTATAAGTAAAGCTAAAGTATTAGTCCTATTTATACTAAAAAAGAATAATATCTTAAGATTTTATATAAAATATTAGAGCTTAAATACTATAATTATTAAGAACTATTACTTATTATTACTTATTAGAGACTTTTTAGATTAATTAGTAAAAATAAAATAGATTATTAATATTAATCTTAGGGATATTTATTATAAGATCTAAATTAAATCTAGTAATTACTAAAAAATTGCTTTTTATACTAAATATAGCTACTTTAAGTATATAATTATATTATTTAAACTTATTAATATCCTAGCTACTTTCTAAATATATATTTACTAAATATTAATTAGCCTATTAAATACTTATTATATTATATACTTAGATAATATTATTATTTACTTTTAAACTAAAGAATAATATATAAAGAATATCTAAAAGATCCTATAATAATTATATAAAGTATAATTATATACTAAACTATTTAAATATAGTTTCTATTAATAGAAAGTAGAATTCCTAGCTTATATTATTATTTAAGAGGGTATTTAAATAGAGCTAGAAAGGGTTAAAGTAATTATAAAATAGAAGCTACTTAAGAGCTTTTAAGATATATAAGTCTTCCTAGGATTTTATAACTTTTATTATAAGTTTATTAGCTATTATTCTAAGATTATAGAACCTATTATAGCCTTACTAAAAGATAGCTAGAGTAATAGGAAAATAGGAGTATTTAAATAGCCTATAAAGGTAACTAATATATTTAACTAGCTAAAGAAAGCATTTTACTTAGTAATTATTTTATAGTACTAGGATCCTAGGCTAAAATTATAAGTAGAAATAGATATATTAGGAAAAGCTATATTAAGGATTATAATCTAATTATATAAAGATTAATAGTAATTAATTGCTTATTAGTTATAGAAGCTTATAAAAATTAAGTAATATTAGGCTATAGGCTAATAAGAACTCCTTATTATTATTAAAAGTATAAAATATTAGAGCTATTACCTTTTAGGATTAATAGATAAGTTTATACTATTAATAGATTATATAGCTTTAATAGGAATTATTATAGCCTTTATAAGGGACCTTTAAGAAAGGCTTCCCTATTAGATATATTAATTAGCACTTTTTGATTTTAATATTAAATATAAACTAAGTAAAATAAACCTTACTAATAAGCTATTTTAAAGATTAGATTATATAATAAGTAAAGTCTTATATAAAGATATTTTATTTACCTTAGTATAAAAGCTATAATTAGTATAAGTACTTTTATTAAGTATATACTAGATAGTTATTAATAGCCCAGGGAAAGGCAAGACTGCCTAAGTATATATATAGATAGTAAAAGCTAGCCTAATAGGCTAGACCTAAGAATACTTAGAGGAATCCTTATCTTTAGATTAGCTTAGGATATTAAGATCCTTTGGTTTAAAATAGAGTTTAATATTTATTTTTATAGTTATTATTAGAGCTTAATTAGCTAAAGATATAGCTATATAATAGCTAGAGAATACTTAATAAGATATAATTATTCTAGAAAGCTATAAGGACTTACCTAGAGCTAGGGTTATTATACTAGAATAATATATTTTATATTTAATTATTAAAAAATTAATAGAGGGTAAAATAATATTTTTCTTTTAATCCTCTTATAAGCTTAAAATCTTAGTTTAAGGACTATAGGCTAAAGACTTATAATATTAATAGTAAGCAAAGAAAGCTTATAGAGTAATTAAATATATAATATAATATTATTTAAATAACTAAAAAATCCTTTTCTATAAAGGAAGGTTAATAATACTAAATTAATAGGTAATAAGGCTAAAGATCTTTTACTAATATTATAATAATCTAAGAGTAGATTATATAGGAGCTACTAAGACCCTTAAACTAATTATATATAAACTTTATTAGAATTAAATTTCCTAAGATATAAAAAAATATACTTAAAATTACTAATCTTACTAAAGTATATATATACTAAGATATAAATCCTATAAAAAGCTATAATTATTATCTATATTATTATACCTATTCTAAGAAATTAATATTAATTTTATTATAGGATTACTAAGTAATACTAAAGTAGATAAAGAGAAATATAATATAATCCTAATTATAATCTACTATATAATAAAATATACTATCTTTATACTTATAAAAAAGATATTAACTATAGCCTAAATAGTATAATTATTATATAAATATATAAAATATAAATTTAAAATGCCTAAGGGTATTATAAGTAATAAAGATAAATTATTTATTAATAAGTTCTAAGTAGAATTTATAAGAGAATAGGTAATTACCTATAAACTATCTATTATTTATTACCTATAAACTAATAAGCAAATAAAAAGAATTAACTAAGTATTAGGATAATATTTATAATTATATACTAGGTAAGTACTATCTTATTAGATAATATAACTATTAAAAGTATAATTTATATATAATAATAATTACTATAGTACTATTAGTATATTCCTAATATAAGCACTCTATAGATATTATCCTAAAGTAGTAAATTATACCTTAGAATATATATATACTAAAGTTTAAAAGATTATTAAATACCTAAAGATACTTTAATAAGTATATAAGAAGGTATATTAATATTAATAATAAGTTATTAAAAGCTAAGTAAGATATTATAATTATTATTATATCCTATAAAGCTACTAATAAGAATAAGTTATTAGACTATTTACTAGGAATTTCTATTTTAAATATAAAAAGCTAATACCTAGGTTTATTAAGATAGCTATTACTAATAAAATTAGGGCCTAAGTATATAAAGTATACCTTCTAAAGTAATATAGATATATATATAATATCTTCTTAGTTATACTATTAGAGCCTTAGATAGAGCCTAAAAGGGCACTTAGTAAATACTTACTATTATTACTAAAGCTTAAGAAAAAGAAAGATAAATAGAAAGTAAAAGATATAATAATATATAAAGATAAGGGCAATAAAAAACTTTATTAAGTAAAGTAAATAGGCTAGTTAGTAAAATATAATATTTAAGAGCTTAGTAAATACTTAGAGAATACTTAATATATTATTACTAAATATTAGAAATAATAAAAATATATATATAAAAAATAAAATAATTAAAATAATTAACTAGACTATAGAATATAAGCTAAATATATACTAAAATAATTATAATAATAGAATTTTATTAAGTAATTATTAACTAAAGTAAATAATTATTATATAATTAGTAATTATAATCTAAACCTTAAATAAATAAATATATTATAGCTAATTACTTTTACTTAGTATAAGTCTTCTAAGTATTACCTAAAGAATAACTATAATTATATTTCTAAGGAATATTTATAAATGCCTTAAGAGCTATAGGGGCCTAGGACTTTTAGGATATATTAAGAGTTATAGGTATTAGTAAAATAGCTAATATAGTAAGCAAATAATAAGTATAGAAAGCCTTTTAATTAGGTTTATAATATAATATTTACTAAGATAAAGAAAGAGGAAAATAGATAGGCTTTAGCTCTATATTTAATAAACTTTTACTTACTATCTAGCTATTATTCTTATTATTAGGAATAGACTTAATAGGCAGGAGATTAATATAATATTTCTTAGTAAACCTAGGAAAGTAAGTAAATATTAAATACTTTTTAGGAATAAGAGTAATATTATAGTCTAAAGAAGGATAATTAGAATATCTAATAATATATAAAAGAGTAAAATTATTTTTATATTTAAAGAGTTTAATAAGTATTTTAGTAAATTAGGTTATTTTAAATTTAATAAGAATATTCTTCTTTTTAATATTATAAATAGAAGTAAAAGCTATATATTATAGAAAGTTAAGTATAGCTAAAAGACTATAAGTAAGAGTATTATTATATATATATAATAGGATAATAATAATTAGCTATTAGTAAAGGTCCTTAGTATTTATATTTAGAAGTTAATACTATAAAATATTAATAATAATCTATAAAATATATAAATTAAGAAAGCTATAAAGGTACTTATAAAATATATATATAAACTTAGAAATTAAGTATAATAAGCTCCTAGATAGTAATAGCCTCTTAAAGCTAAAGTTAGGCAAGGTACATAGTAAGTACTTACTAGCCTTCTATAAAAGCCTTAATATTATCCCTTATTTAATACTAAGTATTAAAAGTCTCTTTAAATATTTAAATAATATATTATTATTATAAATTAATTAGAGAAGTAAGGTTATTTTTATTAATTAGGAAATTTTAATATTAAATAGTAAAGGTAATAAGCTTATTAGAAATCTAATTAAAATATTAATAGAATATTTATAAAATATAATAAGATTACTTATAATACTATAGAACAGGGGCTAGTAGTACATTGGCTGCACTACTAGTACAGTTAAGTCAGCAACCAAGATTAGGAACCTTAGTCAGGGATAAACTAAGTCAATTCAAATCCAGCAGCACCCAAAGCCAAATTTTAGCTAGCCACATTAAACACTGACCTTAGCAGCTTACTCCACGTCAAAGAGCAGATATAATTTAGGGATATAGATCTCCTAGAGGTTTTGATACTAATGGTAACCTAAGTATGAGGTTTTTTTACTAAAAGATTGTTATATTGTAGCTAGATAGTAGATAGAAATAATATAAAGAAATTGAAATACTATAGAATTAGCTAAATATTTTATAATATATATAATAATTATTATAAAAATTAATAATATAAATTAAGGTAAGATTATTATATTTCTATAAGATATAATAAAAATAAAAAAGCTTACTATTTTATTAGCTAATTACTTATTTATTATTAAAATAAAAATAGTATATTAGAATAGCTAGAATATAAAAAAGTATAAATATTATAGAAAATAAGGAATATTATTATATATAATATCTAAAGAAAGAATAATAAATACTTAAAGAATATTTAGTAAAATAAATTTAATTATATTATAATAAGATATAATATAAATAAAATATTTAGTAAATATATATATATTATAATAATATAATATAGAATTTATATAAAGGTTCTATTAAATAATAAAGCCTATTAAACCTAAAAATATTATAAATACTTAGAAACTAAGTATCTAGGAAAAGGGATAATTATAAAAAAATAAGAGCCTAAGCTTCTTATCTAACCTTACTTATTATTTCTAATAAATAATAAGATAAGAAAATAAAGGAGCTTATAATAAGCACTTAATAAGTGCTTATTAAGTAAAAGTCTTTATCTAAAATATGTTATTAGAATCACCTATCTATATACACCCTAATCGTACAATCCTTATAATAATCCTAATATGTTTTTAGTATTTATTATGCCTAATAACGAGGGGTGCCTGCTGATAGGTAGGTTATATTATAGTACTTCTTAGAATAGATAATAAAAATGCCTAAATTATCTCTAAATATACTATAACAAGCTGTCTAGCTACTAGGCAGGTTATAACAAAATATATTTATTTACAAGCTACCAGCCTATATACACGCTCCTAGAAATGCCTGATTAAGCCTGCTACTTGTATTTTAGTTAAATATTAATACGAAATATATTCCTCTAAAGGTCTACTCAGGTTTCTGTGCATACACAACCATACTAAAAACCAATGTTAGGATGACATGAACATACTGCACAGGGGAGTAAATTTAACTTACATTGGCCAGTATGCGTGGATAGTTGTGTTTCGGAGATCATTTCGGACTTCAACCAGAAAGACGTCCAATTCTTCCTTGCTCCAGCCCAAGACCCGGGTATAAACGGCTGCGCTAAGGGCTTCGAGACCCTGGCTGATGTTTGCGAGCACCCATGATCCTAGTGAATTTTGGTGAGCAAATATGATGGCGCAATTGATTGTGTGTCAATGTGCTGTAGAAAGATAGTTTAAAAACAGATGACGAAGAAATTTAGCTTACCCATATCCTTTAGTTTTGGGTCCTTGGGCCAGCGATTTTGTGGCCACCTGTAGACGGCGCGGGTGATATTGACGAAACCCACAGCCTCAATCTGTTGCTTGTACAGATAGGGTTCGTCAAATGCCCTGCCAACCATTTTTGTTCCCTCCAAGAGTTGCTTGACCCATTTGGTGACGGCTAGTTCATCCGTCAAGGTGCCGTCGTCGCTGGTGATGGGGCAAATATCTACCACCTCAAACCACCCTCCTGGAGCGAGACTGTCGTAGGCTTGTTTGAAAAAGCGAGGCCAGTCGGCAAACGATGCAGTCATCATTCTGCTGTATATGAAGTCGAATTTGACATGGAAGGTCCATGGCTCCTCCAGGTCATCTATTTGGAAGCTCACGTTTGGCGGCACAAAATTGTTCTGGATGGGGCTCAGGTCAGTACCGATAACCTGCGCCTCGGGATGCTCGTCGCCAAAGTCGCAAGCCCAGAGTCCGGTTCCGGTGCCCACATCCAGCACATTGTGTATCTTGTGGCCGTTCTGGCCTGCGGGACAAAGGTGCAGCTTGTCGTTGAAGGTGATGAGGAAGAGGTGGTGCTGCAGATCAAGCCGGTCCTGCTCACGCTCGTCGTTGGGCATGAGATATATGCCGTCCTTGTACGCATGATATGAGCGTCCATTTTCCTCACGATAGCGTAGGATGCTGCTGGTAATTGACGTAGTTGAGCTAGCAATGTCTTCGCCCAGGCTGGACTCGGCATCGTCCTGAGCGTCGTCCGCCTCAATCACAGGATCAGCCTGGACATTTGGCGCTGGCGCTGGCTCTGGGGCGGGAGGTGGCGAGCGTGATGTGGCTGCTGGTGAGGTAGAAGTGGCCATTTTTATTCTATAGTTTTGTTAACCCCAGTTGTGACCCAATGATCGACACTGTGGACAAAGCGAGACAAATTAATATGAGCAGTTTACGTCTCAATGTGAGGTAGAAGACCCTAGATAATTGGCGCTCACGCCACATTGTGAGCGGGGTTGCAGAACCCCTGAGCATGGGCCTTTTGCCAAGGAGTGGTTGGTTAGGCAAGGCGATTGGTGGATTAAAGGTGCCAAACGACCTTCCTATCTTGGCGGGTCGACTTGCCCACCTTAAAGGGTTACGACTGCATATTGAGCAAGCTAAGGAGGAATCTTAGATACAACAGTATGTTAAGGCCTGCATTTTGTCCGTGATTGTAATTTTAACCCGGCCCTCCATTGATTGACTAGTAATAAAATGCTCTCTTGTGTCTAGAATATTTGTTCTATATCACCTGATTTGTTGATCATACAGTAAATCACGTAGTCAACAACAGGTTGAAGTGATTAAGGGAATCAGTTGAGTTAGGTGAGCTGGGCTAGAGACACAGAGCTTGCATCCCAGCCCAAGCCATCAAGAACAGTGTCACAGTTAAAGTTTTCTATAAGCCAATAGAAACAGCTAGGGTCGGCAAAAACACCCTGCTGGTCCACCCAGCAAGCCTGCTAAAGCTGCCAATGAGCATCCCTGGCGTCATGTTTCAATTAAAGAAAAGAAGAAAAGAATGAACACCCATTCTATTATAAGACGTTGGAGGTACACTAACTGTCGTCGTAGTAGCCAGTAGCTCCTCTTGATACAATGTCACGGTGTATAATACCTCCCCCATCGTTGCCGGAGCAAACAGTTCATCATCACTGGCGTTGCATTAGAACTGGTATTTTTTATTATACCAGTGAAGAATAGCAGGTAACTTGGACGAAGTCTCTGAAGCTATTCCTTCGACATAGTCACCGTTGTCTCACGTCAACTTTACAGCCGGAACCCATTTCCAGCTCAAGCGCTGTCAAATGGTTTGCACGAACTAAAACAACCAGGTACATGACTCATCCAATACTAAAAGTGCCACATGGGAATCTATCGCCAGTGTTGTTTTTCTACCCCGCAACTAAACTTATAACTGAGGTCACCGCCCCGTATTGGGCCGATTTAGGAGACGGCTCTCTAGACAGGATCGTGATCGGCACGTACTGATCAAATCTACTAGGCAGAACAATAAGCCCTCTTCTATAAACATTCTTCATGTCGCACAAATACAGCGTGACAGTTCATTTTGGAGGCCTTCTTTGACAAAGTAATCATTCTGCCTTGGTACAGCTCTACAGCATTACACTCAACCATAAATCTTTCAATTTATCAAGCATTTCTATTCAATTCCTGCTGCGGTGTTTGTGGCGGCCGCTCTTGCTGTCCCTCAAAAGGATCTTAAGCGTTTGGCAAAGGTCCAAACAGTCATACATCTTTTACTTTGAGGGCAAGTTTAACATTTACGATGTCCTTTGAATCCAGTCAGTTCACATTCGCCGCCATACTTTTTCCATTGCTCTACTATCTGAGGATTGGTCTTTCTTGTTTTCTTAGGTCCCAGTTGCATCGCCATTGCAAACAATGAAGAATCAGGGGTGAAAGCAAAATGCCGATTTAATTAGAATATAATTTCAGTCCCAAAACCCCAAGTCTTGTCACAAATATGACCAGTAATCTCCTCATCTATTTTGTTCAACCTATGTGCCTATTCAATAGAGCCTTGTCAAGCATTCGCAGTGATCTGGACATGAAGCTCTGGGCGCCTAAAAGAAAATGCTCTATTCAAAATTAATCCTACCAAAGCCATTTAAGTAATCTTAAATGCATTAATCTCAATTTATCAGAGTTTTTCCATCTTATCTAGGTAGTATCTCTTTTCCTCAAATATTACGCCACCACAATAAATTACATTTTCTTATAACGAGGCCTATATAAAGGACTAGCCCTAGGGCTACTACTACTAGGCATCAATAATAATATTCATTAACTTAACAAGCTATAGTTCTACTTTATTATATTACTCTATATATCTCCTTTCTCTAGTAAGTCTAAGAGTAAAGTTTTACCTTAAGCAAGGTTCTTACTATTACTTCCTTTTCTTAATTAGCCTAAATAAAGCCTAAGCTCTTTATATACCTTCCTCCCCTTAGTTTATTATACTTTAATATTTATTATTTATAATATCTATATTTATTATATAATAATATAATTTTTATTATAGGTCTAAGATATATACTAATCTTAATATAAACTTATTATATATTAGCTTATTCTTAGTCTATATTATAATTATCCTATAATTATTATAAGTATATTACTTCCTTATTATATATATACTCTTACCCTACTCTTATTCTTATTATTTCCTTCTTTCCTCCCTTTTTATAGCTCTCTTTATACTATAGCCCTCTTTCTTATCTATTATATAAGCCCTTACTATTTTCTTTTTCTTTCTATACTAATATTCCTTTGCTAATAAGATATTATCCTTTTATAATCTTTTTATTTACTAACTATATATATAATATCTACTACTACTAGGGCTCCTATACCCCCCCCTCCTCCTACTAATAATAATCTTAATAATTACTATAATAATAAGATTCTTTATATAAATAGTTTCTATACTCCTTATTTTCTTATTTAATCCTAATTATAAAAGTATAAGCAGGCCCTTAAGTCCTACCTAGTCTCTAGTAACTTTAATAATAAAAATAACTTATTTTCTAAGTAGAATAATACTCTATATATTCTATATATTAATTAATTTATTATTTATAATAATATAAAATATAAATATAATTATAATAATTCCTATATTACTTATTAATATATATATTCCTTATACTCTTAGACTAAATACCTTCTTATTATAAACCCTATCCTCTACTATACCTTATATAACCTATATTCTTATATTACTTATAATAGCTATATTTTATAACCTACCTATAAAAAAGCTAATATTACTCCTAGCTAATATATTATTCTTTCCTAGAAGTTTTCTTATCTTAGATAGGTTTAGTAAAAAAATCTTATTACTACTAAAATAAATCCTAGAATTACCTAATCTACCTATATTCTTACCTTAAGCTATAATTACTTTACCCTATCTTCTCTTATTACTAATAATACTCTAATACTTATTCCTACTAACTTATAGCTCTTTATTTTCCCTTATTTTTTTAATTCTTTTATTAATTATACTTATAATTCTATTTAAGTAAACTAAATAATTTACTTTATTAAAAATATTATATATTTAGTATATAATACCTAAAAAGCTATTCTTAACCTTTAATATAAAATATAAAATAATAAGTACTATTATAATTAAGTAGATTATTAGTATAATAATACCTTTGCAAATATCTTATAATTACTCTAAGGTTAAAATATATAAACTCCTACCCCTTCTCCCTATAACTATTCTACTCCTAGCTATTCCATTGCTTACTATCTACTTTCCCCTACCTATACTCTCTTTGCGCCCCCTTCCTATTATTCTATAATAAATCTAATCTATAAGGAGAATAAGGAAAATAAGGATAAATTTAGTAATAATACCTTTATATTCCCTTCTTATAAATAGGCTTATAAAAGCTAAGTTCTTATAATTAGTTTTATATATATAGCCCCTAATACTATTATTATCTTTCTATACCTAATCTATTTATTATATTAGTTCTATATATATATAGCTACTCCTATAGTAATTATATTCTTAGGCCTAGGCTATTATTAAATTAAATATCCCCCTATTCTACTTTAAACTTATTTAATATCTCTATATTATATAAGCTCTCTAATAGCTTCTATATTATATTATTAAACCCTTTTTATTTTACTAATATTATATATTTATTTCCTTTTCTAAAAGTATTCTTAGCACAAAGTACTTTATCTACTAGGTATTTTAATATAAAATTACTACTTTCCTAGTCTTCCTCCTAGATTAGTCCTAGCCTTATATTTATAAGTATTTATATTAAAAGTAAGTTTATTATTATATACTCTATAAGATCTATATAAAAGGTAAAGTATATCTCTTATAGTATATCCAAGGTAATTATAAATAATATTAATATAGCTATTATAAAATATTTAGTATATTACCAATCTAGTTTCCGGCTTAAGTGGTTTATTTTAATATAGCATAGGACTAACCATACTATATTACTAACCTAGAACTATTCTACTAAGTATTAGAATATATTTATTATCTCCTATTACCTTTACTATACAAAGGCAATAGCTACTTATATAAGATCTATTCCCTTATATAGATAATCTAAGAAAGCTATTATATACCCTTTTAATAATATATACCCTCTTTCTATATATTTCTTATATTATATAATTTATATATCAAAGCTATTTAATAACTTATTTAGGCTTATATTAATTACTAATAAGTCTTTATTATTAAGTACTAATTAATATAATAATAGGTATTCTACCTAATCTATTTATACAAAACTAATAATTATATATAAAATTACCTAGACTTCTTAATTAGCCCTTTTTATACCTCTATCTATTTATAGATAGTATACTATAAAAAGTAATTATTCTATTCTTACTAATTTACATAATATACTCTAAAAATAGCCTACCTAATCTAATCTATAGTTACTAATAATTTATAAGGAAAACCTATAAAAATACTATTAAATATCTTAAAATTAGTATATATATACTTTTACTATTATTATAGTTATTATCTTTAGTTAAATATACTTTAAAAGGCAGTCTATAATTACTATTAAATAGCATAGATTGCCCTTTTCTTTTACTAATAAGTCTACTATAAAATCAATTAATATCTACTTCTAGTATTAATCTAGTATAGAAAGAAATTATAAAAGTCCTTATTACTTTTTCTATAATATATAAGTACCTCTATATATTAAATAATTATTTACTAATTACTATACTATTTCTATTATTTTATTCTAATAATATTCTTATTATAATAATTTAAATATTATATTATAACCTAAGTGCCCTCCTAGTAGGGAATTATATACTTATTAGGTAATTATAATAATTAATAACTTCTATATTAATAACCATAAGCAGCCTTTATAGGTTAAAGCTCCTTATATATTAATCCTACTATTTACTACTTATTCCTTTATCTAGGCTTCTTTTAGGAACCATCTTACCCCCTCCTTAACTACTATCTATCTATATATATATATATTATATCTTCTTTAAGGGCTTAATCTTATAACCCTTATAGGTAGCTATCTAAGAATAGTATATCCCCTAAGGGTAGCTTATTTACTATTACTATTAGGGTAGCCTATAGATTATCTATAGGGCCTTATATTTCTATAAAGTTAATATTAAGTAATTATAGGATTTATCCTATATATAGGCTTTTTATATTATTATTTTATTCCCTTCTTAATAGGGTATCTAATTATATTACTTATAACCCTAGTCTATATTATAGGTTATAATTAAACCTAGAAAGTTTTTCTGCTTATCTTACCTATTATTTAGAGATTTCCTTTAGCTTAGTAGAATACTTAAGATTCTTATAGTTTATTAAGATTATAAATAGGCTTAATATATTCTATAGTTCTATTAACTAAGTATCTAAATATAAAATTATTACTAATAATTCCTTATTATATATAGTATAATTATATTAAGCTAGGCTTAATTTTATAAAGTAATATATTACTAGGTATAAAATACCTTAATTATTAAATTAGGAAAAGTAGCCCCCTAGTGCTATACCTAAATAATCTACCTTTATTATTATCTCCTTTATAAGATCCTATTATATTAATATTAGTTCTAAGATAAAAATACTTTTTAACTTTTTAAATATTATTATTTTCTTATCTTTCTATTAAAATAAAACCCTTTTTCCTATAAAATAAAATAATAGCTCTATTATCTTTAAAAATTCTAGGATAAATTCTTAGTAAAAGTTTATAAAACCTAAGAAGCTATATACCCCTTTTACTTTTATTAAGGGTTTTTATTCTTATATAACTTAGAGCTTCTTAGGGTCTAATTATATCTCTTTTCTTACTTTTATAATATATCCTAAGTATTTAACCTTTATTACTATAAATATATATTTCTTTATATTTAAATTTAGTCTTATTCTTTATAAATATTAAAAAATTAATTATACTTTTTTTAAATAATCTTTTCTTAATCTTCCTAAGTAAATAAGGATATTATCTAAATAAGCTATTATAAAGTCTCCTAGTATATCTCCTAGAGTCTTATTAATATATCTTTAGAAGATTATTAGTACTCCTACTAATCTAAATAAATATACTAATTACTTAAATAACCTAAATTAGATTTAAAAAGTAATAAGGTACTTTTTGCTTTTTATTATTCTAATTTAATAAAATGCAAACTATATATTTACCTTAGTAAATTAATAGACCTCTAAAAGTAATTATAATATTTCTTTAATTAAGGAAAGTAAATAGTAATCCTAGGCTACTACCTTATTTAGTACTTAGTAATTTATACAAAAATACTATCTACTCTCTAGCTTCTTTACTAGAAGGATAGGTATAGCTACTAATAAAGAGCTAGCTTAGATCTATCCTTTATCTATTAACTTAGTAACTTATTTCCTAACTTTTAGTAAATAGTCTCTTAATATATTATATAAAGGCTCCTAGGGTAGTTTAAGATTATTCCCTTTATTATCCTTTTTTAATTGGATATAGTAATTAAGGTTCCTTTAGTATAGTAATAAGGCTAATATTTAATTCTCTTTAAAGAGATCCTTTAATCTATAGAGTTTAGGTAATAATTTAATATTTAATAATATTTCTTTAATAATTAGCAATTAGTATTCTAATATTATATTTATTTTATAGATATTTATTATAAGGAATTAATATTCTTTCCTAGGTATCTTTTAATCTTATTAAGCTAGGGCTAAGTATATTAATCTTATAATTATAGTAATATTTATTTCTTTTGGCCTTATATTATTCTTTTTAATCTTTAGCCCTTCTATTACTTTAATGCTTATATATCCCTTAGCTATATTTAATACTATTCCTCTGTATTATATCTATAGTATTCCTAATATTATATCCTTAGCTAGCCTTAGGATAATATAAAATAATACTAAGGTATACTAGCTATTTAGGTTAATAGTTATTCTAGCTATATATATAACTTTATAATTATCTTTAAATCCTAGGGCTATACCTAATATACATAGGTAAAATATCTATATTAGTTCTAGTCCTAATTATTAAGCTATTTATTTACTTATTATAATATAGTAATTATAACTATTATTAAATTATATATTAAAGAATTTTATTTAATTAAAGAGTATAAATATTATAAAGGGTAGCTTATTTATTCTAGCCTTTATATTCTTTATTTCTTCCTCTAATATTACTAACTATATATTATTCTATTCTACTATTATTCTATTTTACCCCTAGGCAAAGCTTAATATAGGGGCTAGTCTTTTTTCTCTTTATTATCTTCTTATAACTTAGAATCTTTTGTTCTATCTATATAAATTTTATTAATTATTAAGGATTATATAGTATATAGTAATTTATATCCTCTAGCCCTATATATATTACTTCTATAATATAAATATAGATCTTCCTATCTTCTTTTATCTATTATCTATTATAATACCTATTAGGCTTATTTTGTATTTAGGGTATAGTTTTATTGCTTTAGTCTCTTTGGATTAGGCTAGTTCTTTTATTATTGTTTTTCTTTTTATATAGGTTCTAGGGCTTATTTATTCTTATTATATTAATCTTTATTATTATAGTATCTCTATCTAGGTCCTTTATAGGCTAGAAGAATATATATTCTTTATATATTTATTGTACCTTATATTATTCCTCTAGGTTATAGGCTTCTAGTTCTATTATAAGATTTTAGTATATAATTATTATTATACTATAATTGTCCCTTAGGATTCCTTAGCTTAAACTAGATTTTCTTAGTCTCCTAGAGAGTATTCTCCTAAGCTATAATAGCTTAATTATATTATCCTAGTATAATCCTCCTACTAAGGCTAGCTTTTATTTAAAATATATATAGAATAATATAAAGATTTTATCCTTTGCTTATTCTATTTATTTAAGATCTACTTAGGCTATTTCTTACCTATATAAATTAGTATAAAAGGAGCTAATATATTCTAGGAATTTAGTTAGGTTATATACCCCTCCTAGGCCTCCCTTCTTATAAAAGGTTATAATTTTACCTTAGTATTCCTTATTTAAGTTTTCTTATATATATATCTATTAATTCCTATAGTTTCTAATAAACTCTTTATTTATAATTAACCTATATACTATTATCTTTTTCTATACTAAAAATATCTTCTTATTACTATTATATTATTTATTAACTAATAATAGTTTATATTAAGGGTACTTTTATTCCTAGTATAATTAGGATCTATTTCTTTTTTATTCCTTTTAATATATTAATAATATATTCTATTACTATTATTATAGCTAGGCTAATTCTATTCCTTAGTTATAAAGAAGTATTACCTATTCTATAATTATCTATTATAAGATAGCTACTTCTATTTTAAACCCTTCTAATATATATTATAATTTATTTAATATAGCTATAAGCTTTACTTAGTTATTTAATCTTACTTATCCTTAGAGTAGGTTATAGTCTATAGTAATTTTTTTTTATTCTTAATCCTTTTTAAGGAAGAAAGTTAATAAAATATAAAGGACTAGCCCTAGGGCTATTATTACTAGGCATTAATAATAATATTTATTAACTTAATAAGCTATAGTTCTACTTTATTATACTACTCTATATATCTCCTTTCTTTAGTAGGTCTAAGAGTAGAGTTTTACCTTAAGCAAGGTTCTCACCGCTACTTCCCTTCCTTAGTCAGCCCGGGCAAAGCCCGAGCTCTTCACAGCCTGTTGGTAAGAAGTCGGGGAAGAAAGTCGCTGTAACATGAGAATTTTAGATGAAGTGGCCAAGCGACTTTCTAAATGCTGCGATGGAGGGAATCTTGAATCACAGGGTCAGTGTAGAGTTGCCTTCCCTGCATGTTGACTATGTTAAAAGTCGTTTTCTAGAACATCTTGCTGGAAAGCCGGCCAAAAAGACTCCTCGGCCCAATGCTTGAGATGCTGCAGGGAAATTAAAAGCTTGTAAATTCCTTGGACAGTGCGCGTATCTCCAATTTTTAGAGGTGGGTGTAAAATCCCCTCAGAGGTCGTAGCTACGAATTTCCACTCGTGAGCCTTGATGATAATGCCAGGTAAAAACCCAACCGTCGGTATGAAAATGCTCCACCAACGCCAACTTTTCCATTGGGCAGAGTGCCATTTGGCAATTTGGAGCAAACTGGTGGCAGGTTTCTCCCCGGGTGGCTGCGTTCTGATGCACACGGCAATGGGCTGCCTATTCAGTCGGCCCCAGTTGGTATGGTTGATGGAGTCCCCGGGCCGCAATTTGCGGACTGATTCAATGAGTTTTTGTTCTTCTTTTGCCGGCTTAATTGCCAGGCAAAAGTCGACCATATTGCTTGAGACGTCGTCCTTGGTTCTATAATTTTGAATCAAATCAGCCGTGGGACTAAATGACGTGGTTAATCACCATCTACTACCATCAATCAAGATTATCGAGACACATACCAATATCGAAAGTCTAGGGCATTGTCAGAGGTCGGGTCCTCTCTTAGAACGTAGCTGAGAATGGGCGCGTGAACTTCTACATTCCAGGATGACATTGTCTCGCAATTGCTGTGGCACTCCTCGGCCTGAGCAAGGAAGCAACGGACTCTCTCTAGTGATGGATACCGCAACGATGATTGCTTGTCATCATCATCAAAGAAGAAGCAGGGAATAAAATCTTCAAGCTAAGAAAATAAGGCACTGTCAGTTTTCGGGTAGCATATTAATATCGAAAGACGCACTACATGCTTGAGACTCTTTGGGAGAATTTTTTCTCCTATCCATGCCTGCTCCAATTGTTGTTGAAGCGCCAAGAGGGAAGCGGGGGTTTTGTCAGTCTCAAAATCAAAAACGCGAAAGCCAACCTGCTTGAGCTGGTCGTGGAAAGCCTGTTTTGGGCAAGGACTGCCCTCTGCGTCACCAGGCACTGCACTTGATCTTTGAGGCTGGGGCGCAACATCTCGCTGACTCAAGCCCTCGCCTTGACTATCCCGAGGTTGCTTCGATGGTGATTGTAGTATGGGCATTCGGACTTCGTTTCCTGAGACATGGGGTGAGAAACTCCTCCGGTTGTCCCAAGCTTCATAACTCAAGCGTGCTCTCTTTGTCGGTCGACCAAGTTGCAATGTAGGGGGTTCAAGGTTTTTTCTATGCTGCGGAATGGCCGAGAGCCAGTCTACAATTCTTGTGTCCTGCATGGTGAACATCCAAGCTCGCACGCGACACACCAATGCGTGTGGTCATTAGGACACGATTGACTCGAGTCTACGGATACAAGAAGTCTAGTTTGCATCTTGACAGGGGGCACGGAACATTGATTGTCCGCCCCGACCAATAGAGCGAGCAACCAAATATATTCGAATTTAATAACTTGGGTGCTATGAAAACAATGCATAATGATACATGTGGGCAATGTGTTGTGTTCTTGAACAAAAAAGGTTGAAGCCGTAATATCAGGTGAAAGCGTCAATCAAGATTGCTCGGAAACAAGACGAAAATAAAGTGTGGCAGTGCAATCTGTTCGGAGACGCCTAAATCCGCCCCAGTGGCTGTGTCATGGACGAGCACACCTGGCTGGTGCGGGGCAAGGAACATCCACCATCTTTTGATGGATGTTCCACGGGAATGTTACATATCAACCACACGGCCAAATTACGCACATCAAAGCGGCCGTTTTTCAAACATTCACATAGAGGTACGTATATAGCTCCGGTGATATTCTCTCCCCCTTCTACTACCGCAGAAAAAGGCAAGCCAAAAAGAATTACAAATATTTCCCACGAATGAATCATCAAGACTCGGCTCAATAACGAAAGGCTGCATAATTCTCCACGACACACAATAGAGTGAGGGCACAGGGTAGGCAGGAACCAGAAGTGGGGTACTGATCAGCCAATTACCAACTTACTTTTGCCCTTAGGCGTGGAGGTATGTTTCCGAAATAGGTCTAGAGCCAACTCCATGGCGCGTCACCATTTCAAGTTCGGGCGGACCGGGATTTTTGTTAGCCGTATTGATGGGTTGGTTCCCTCGCAAACTGGTTAAACCCAATATCCAAATTTAGCAAAATGGATTGAAACTATTGACTTGGGGTGTCGGAATAATGAATAGAACGCCAGCTGGGGATACTTCAAATTGCCGCCGTAACTACATATTAAAGCATACAAAGATAAACTGGCTGATGACAATGCTGACTTACCTGGCATAGTTCGCGAGAATACCTAACCGGTAGAGAGGCTCATAACACTCGGTGCCAACTTGGCGCAAAATTGTTCGTTGATTAGGTCTCTAGGATTCCGCCCAAGAGGAAGTCTGTCCTGCTGAGCGAAGTGGGAGAGACCCTGCGGGAACAAGTGATAAGTATGTGAAAATAGTTAATGGTGATTGTGACGAGTACTGGTTCGTTATATCACGGTAAAGTATAAATCTATCGCTTCTGTTCCGTACATTCAAGACTCACTCATAACAGACTCTTCAGGGTATTGTATAGACGTCCCAAGCTCTATACGGCATGCTATAATCAACAGGCAAGTGCGTTATCTATTTGGGAGTTTTGTCACTGCTTTAAACTTTGGAAGTGGTGCTCGTCGATGTGCTTCTTAGACCGTTTGTAACCCCCGCACACCAGGCGGCTTTTCGGGCAATCTTTGGAATTGTAACCCTCCATCGGTAATATTAACCCCGAACATGCTAACTGCTTGCTAACTACTCGGTGAACCATCCCTCAATAACCACGGGGGCGGATACTCCGAAACCGTTTTTGGAAACAAGACATTTTTCAGTGCACTAAGGAGATGGGTGCCCTTTGAGGTTAAAGTCGCTCAAATCTCGGCGTAACTTATGCACGTGTGATTCTGCTACGTTCTGCAATTCCCAATTTATGATTTCAGCTCTCGATTTCGGACCGACTGAAGCACATGGCCGCGATTCGAAAAGAGAGCTCGCAGCCTTCCCCGCGTTGGTTTCTAGTTTATGGTAGTGGGGCTGACCCTTGTCTATTACCGTGTAAATGCACACTGCCCATGTGGGAGTGCATGAAGTTTACCTTATATTTCGAAGTCCAGTTTGATCTAGATCCTAGCCACTATGAACCGGGCCGTTTAAAATCGGCTGGCCGTTCTTCGGACGTTTCAAGGGTAGACTGCATATGTTGATGATGGAGGCCATTCCGATCACATGCCACCAAGCCTTCGACAGCATACGCGCACACTTGGAGTTGCTAAAAAATTACAAATAGAGATTGACATGAACATAGTAACTAAACTTTAACTGAATCTTTCGGTTCATCTCACCAAAGCCAACATCAACATTAACTTTGTTCCTTCAACATGATATTCTGTACTCTTCTGTACTTGAACTTTGCTTTGACCGTTCTCGGTCATGGTTACTTGACCATACCCAAGAGTAGAACTCGTTTGGGTGCCGAGGTTAGTGACCGTTAGAATCTCCAACCATGGAAAGCTAACATCTGCAGGCCGGTATTGATAGCTGTCCTGAGTGTACTATTCGCGAGCCAGTCTCCGCATGGCCCAATGTGACCGAGGCGACTGTAGGACGGAGCGGCCCTTGTGGATACAACGCGAGGGTATCAGTTGACTACAACCAGCCGGGTTCTAATTGGGGAGATCCTGTTGTAGCGTACACCATCGGTGATGTTGTAGACGTCCAATGGTGCGTTGACAATAACGGCGATCACGGCGGCATGTTTAGTTACCGCATCTGTCAAGATCAGTCGATTGTCGATAGGTTCATAACCCCAGGCTATCTCCCGACCGATGCAGAAAAAGAAGAGGCCGAGCTCTGCTTCCAACGGGGAACACTGGCGTGCACCGACGTCTCCGGGCAGACATGCGGCTACAACCCTGACTGCCAGCAAGGTCAAGCGTGTTGGCGCAACGACTGGTTCACTTGCAATGCTTTCCAGGCTGACACTGCCAGAGCCTGCCAAGGTGTCGACGGTGGTGCTCTGGGATCTTGCTACACGTCCATCGCGGGCGGATACACAGTTACAAAGAAGATCAAGATTCCGCAATACGTGTCCAACCACACGCTTCTCTCCCTCCGGTGGAATTCTTTCCAGACCGGACAGGTCTATCTCAACTGCGCGGATATTGCCATCAAGAGAGGTTCCGGAAACCCGACCGTGACAAGCACTTCAACGTCGGCCAGCGCTTCGTGTACCGCAGCCAGCAGTGTGGCAGTGGCTTTCAATGAACGCGTCACTACCGCTTACGGCGATAACATTAAGATCACAGGCTCTATTCCTCAACTCGGAAGTTGGGACACCTCCTTAGCCCGAGCTTTGTCTGCTTCACAATACAGCACGTCAAACCCGCTGTGGACATACACGGTAACATTGCCCGCTGGTACAACATTTGAGTACAAATTCATCAAAATCAAGGCGGATGGGCAAATTCAATGGGAGAGTGCCCCCAACCGGGCATTTACTGTCCCGACTAGTTGTCAGAAAGGCATCACTGTAGATGGCAGCTGGCGGTGATTGGAATATCATGTATAAACACGGCTGGACTTATATTGAATATGATAAGGTTATTGGTTGGGCGAACAGTATATAGTTGTTTGCTAAACTGGAAATACTTGCAGTTACATATCTTTAAAAATATTTTTTAAATAAATATGACATCTGTCTAGGAGGTATCGTGGCTATTGCTCCTCAAAATGGAAAGGGGGGCGTTGCCTAGTATTATTGTGCCAAAAATCCACGAGCTTTAACGCAATCAAAGGGGTGGATTTTCCATTAGGCCAGAGCGCGTTAGCCATTCCCGCAGCGCTGCTGATCGCCTTGCGCATGACCCTTTGGAACCTCCACCAGTGGCAAAACAATACCACGCCACCAGGATCTGTGAAACACTAGCCAATCGCCAGATTTGTGATTGACCAGAATGCTCTCTAAACCACGTGGAGTAGCCCTTTGCCCAGGTATGGCTCATTTTACTCTGAGAATTTAGTTAAAGACACATGTACGCCAGTACATTCTCTGCATCATGTACGGGCAGTATATTCAAACTCTCTGCATTAACTTCCACAAGTAATCTATGGAGTTAATATTGGGTGAGTATGGTGGCCAATCGACGGCAAGATATTAATAAAGTCTAGTCCATTACAAGAGCCACCGCTACATTATAACCATATGGTGAGCGGGAGCATTGTCCTGAATGAATATAAAGCCCATCTTATCGTACACCAATGCCAGCTGCAAAGCTGATTGGCGTATATTCAACCAGTATATTGAGAGTGCAGGTGAATTTTCTTGGCAGGGCGTCATATGGATAATGCTCTGATAACATCACAACACCCAACTTCGGGCTGCAGGCACCGAAAGCGGAAAAATGCAGCGACAGTCATTAGGTCAGCATTTAGCTAGATAAAGCCTCAGCAATTTCATCTCTGTTGTTTGCATTCATCTGTAAGAATATCAATCGACCGCGAATATTTAGTCTCCTGATGTAAATTCCGCCTCAGGCTTACAAACCCCAACGGCCGTTGTAGGATCTTTGGGATGGAGCCACTGATGGAGCAACACGAAGATGGGAGCAGCACTAATAATTACAATGCACCCAAAACGGCCTCACAAGCAATACTATACACGAGCAGCAAGCGTCGTTGGACACGACGATTTGATACATTCACTCTCGTTGCTATGATAGGTGGCACATTGATCATCGCTATGTGCACTGGCTTTCTCTGCTTCCTATGGTCCAGTGACGAAACTAATAACCTGTGGCGCACTATTATTGTCAGGGGCTGGTTGACACGTGTAGTTACTATTGCGTCGCTACTGATACGATGGGCAGTGTCTGTCCAGGCCGCCGCCATGACATCGATGGTTGCTGAGCACTCCTCCATGCATCGGAAACTCCTCTGCCCCACGTCGCGGCTGTCTCTATAGCCATCTTCTCCAACACAGGGCCACTTGAGCTTCTTACTCGCCTGCCTCACCGTGTCGGTCGTTGGTGCGTTGCCTTTTGGGCTTTGGTCATAGTAATGACATGCACAACAACACTACTACAGTTTACGTCGACAGCTCTATTATCCGATGTCGGAAACGGCACCATTATCGACAACCAAAACCTAAATCTATCTTATGGCCTTCCATATCGAACACAGTCACAATCGACAAACTACTTGCAGGTTCGTACTTTTAAATATCCAGCCTTTGCCGAGTACGGTGAACCGATACCTTCGAGCGATGGCATATCGAATACGGGACTATCGATGCGTGCTTTTCTCCCAATTAATCCGCAATCTGCCCATGAGAGTGTTATTGTTGCAGAGCGCTATTTGGTCACATCTAGCAGTGGAAGGGAATATTAAAAGAGCCTTGGTTTTTTCTATAAATAGGGGTTTATATATTATAGGTTAAGAACACAATAGAGCAGGGCTTTATTATAGGGCTACTATAACTAATTATATAATAGCCTATTATAATATACCCCTTATTTAATAATAATAATAATAGCCTTATTAAATACTCTAAATACCCTTAAATAATACTTTTTAAATATAAATAATTAATAAATAGAATATCTATTTATTATAAATATAAATTAAAGCTAAGAACCTTTTCTTATCTTACTTTTAAAGCTCTATAAATATCTTCCTTTGCTCTATTAATAATTTAATTATCTTTATTTCTTATTATTAATATTATTAACTTCTCTTTTTTTTTTTCTTATTTTATTATATACTATAATATAAAGCCTTCTTTCTTTGCTTATAATACTTTAGTATATTATTTTATAGCTTATTAATACTTTAAATAGCTTATTACTATTTATTATACTATTACTATAGGGGCCCCTAAGCCTAATAAGGCTAGCTTATCTATACTTATCTCTTACCTATATATAAGTTATTCTTTTAGGCATTTTTAGAGGGACTATTTACTAATTTATAAGCATTAGAAATATCTTCCTTTGTACTACCCTAGCCCTTGCCCCTTACCCCCTACTAATAACCTAAAGGCTTACTATTAGGCTAATACTTTATAATAGGCTACTATAGATAGTGCCTTAGTTATTATTATTACTACTTAGGAAGCAATATACCTTCCCTCCCTAGCTTATAATATACTCTACTTTATAAAGGTATTACTTAATTTATCCTATAAAAACTACTTATAGTTAGCTATTATTAGAAAGGGTAAGCTAAAGTCTTATTATTAAATCCCTAGGTACTTTAAGTATTATACTACCTATTTTATAGGTAATTATATTTATATCCCTTAGTATATAGCTTTATTTCTATTAATTAATTACTTAATTATTAATATATTATCTAGTTATTATATTCTTATTCCCCTTATTTATTATCTTATTAGAGCTTTTAATAATAATAATAAATAAATAAATAAATATTAAATTAATTATCCTTTTTATTATATTAATTATATAAGTAAATAGCTAGCTAAGTAAAAAAATCCCTATACTTATACCTTAAACTATTAGATAAGCCTAACTTAGTATTTAATTAGAGCTAGGCTAAGCTAGTTATATAGGATATAGCCTCTTTCCCTTCTTTTGCTAGCTCCTTAGAGGAGTATTACTTATATACCTAAGCTTTACTTAGTAAAATAGTTAATTTAATAGTAGTTTAGGCTAGTTAGCCTATAGCTTTAGTATACTTAATTTAAAAGTTTAATTAATTTAATAAATTTTTATAGGCTAAATCTATAGGCTTTTATGCTCTAAATAAAATTATATTTTCCCTTATTTATTTAATTACTCTAATTTAGTAATATTACTTATATTAAGTATAGCTCTAAATTGCTTAAAGTACTACCTTAAAAGTACTTTTATTAATCTATTAACTAATATATTTACTATAGGTAAGTAAAATATCTTAAAAAAGCCCTTTTAGTGCTCTTAGTATAACCAAAGGTTTATAATATTTATATAGTATAATCTAGTAGTAATTTTTATACTATCCTTAATTACTAGATAGATAGTTTAAATATTATTATAATAAATATTCTAATTTAACTTAGGGTTAAAGCTTATTTTCTTAAAGAGGTACTTTAGACTTATAGTCTCCTTTGCTATATATTTTAAAGCAAGTAATTTAGCTTTAGTTATTAATATTATAACTATAGCTTACTATACTACTTTCCATATAACTAGACTACTAAATAAACTAATTAAATAGTCTTATAATAATTTCCTTGTATTAGTATTATTAACGAAAGAGGCATTGCTAGCGATTATTATAGCTTATATTTTAGTGCTTAAATTGTATTAAATTATAAGTCCTTGCATAAGGTATAAATAGTGGATAGCTTAGTTTACTGCTTATTAATAAAATTTACTTAGATTAATAAGAAACTAGGATAATATAGATACTACAAAGGTAATATCTAGTTATATTATTATTACTATATATAATAGTAAACTGACTTTTTCTTGATAGATTTTTATTTTCTAAGTAATAGCTTAATTAGTTCTCTTTTCGAATTATATAGTTAGAATTAGTATAGTTAGGTATATATTTATAGTATTTAAACTATAATAGGCTGCTATTTTCTTAATATATAAATTATAGTTTAAATAGATCTTATATTTTATATAATCCCTAATAATTTTAATACTAAGAAACTATTATATATTACCTTTATTAGTTAATTTATATATTATTTTAATACCCTTAATAACTTTTAAAGTAGTTAATAAGTTATTCCTATAATATAAAATAAGAATATTATCTATAAAAAATATAAGGAATATATCTTTAGCTTTTATATAGAATAAGTAAGGCTTCTCCTTGCTTACCTCTAGCTTTAGCTTTATTAAGGTAGATAAGAACTCTTTAAACTAGAGTTATAGCAAGTTCCTAAGCCTATATAGTGCTTATTCGAGCTCTATATATATCCCTAGCTACTTAAAACCATTAAATAGCTTATAGGTTACTAGGTTGCCTAATATTTCCCTTAATATATTAATAAATACATTAATTATATTAAGTTACTTTATTTTAAGGTTAAATTAAGCTACTAAAGCTATTACTATATAAAATAAATATACTACGAGTATTACTATATAAGTGCTCTTAATTATAGAGCTTTATTATAGGTCTCTATATATATATAACCTAGCCTTATAATACTTAAGATATCTATCTTAGTTAAACTTATATATAAATACCTACTTAATTAGTAGTAGTTTAGTCTTAGCCTTTAATTACTCTATTTCTCTCTATATATCTTTCTTAATTAGCTTATATACTTTAGTATATATTACTTTTAATAATTGCTTATATAATAGGTATATTTATAGCTTCTTCTAGTTATTTGGAGATTTAACTAGATTATCTTTATATACTTTCTGCTTATAGGGTACTATACTAAGGCATATTATATACTTTTATTTTATAGTTCTTATAATTACTATAAATATTATTTAAATGCTTTTAGGGTTATAATTATTCTTATTATAATAATTAGTTATAAAGAAGTTTATTATTAGATCCTCTCCTAGTATTTAAGTATTAATCTTTTGGTCTTTATATACTATGCTTATAAAAGCATTCCTTTTTTTTATATATATACTTATATATATTATTATATTTATACATTTTCTACCTTAGCCTCTTTCTTAGCTATATATAGACCTAGACTCTAGTTATAAAGGGGGTTTAGTTACTACTCTTATTAAGAGCTCTTTAGAGCTTAGTATAAACTTAATACTCTTTTTAATTACTTTTTTATTCTTTATTAGTTACTAGTCTTACTCTAGCTCTAGGTCTTATTAATTAGTCTTTTTTATAGGGTATACCCTTAAACTTAATCTTATTTCTCTTAGCTATTTATTTATAATACTTATTTCTATTAACTTGCTTATTTATTATATTAGGTCTATACTTAGCTAAGCTTTTATTATTCCTATTATTTATATACTTTATAGCTCTAGGGTATTTTCTAGTATTTAAAGTTTAGTTAATATTTAATTTAGTATATACTTAGTATTTTTTTATATGCTTTATTTTATAAGATTAGTACTCTTAGGTGCTTTTATCCCTAAGTTTAAATCTACTAGTTTAATTACTTAAATAGGTTTATTATATTACTTCTTATCTAGCTTTTCTTCTTTAAATTAAAATACCTAATCTATTAATTAGATTACTATAAGCTCTTTAGTATATTCTTTTTACTTTTTATAAAAAATATGCTTATTAAATTGCATATTATAAGTCTTAATAACCTTATTAAGTCAAGGGATCTATATTTAATATATATTGCTAGCTTTATAGCTTACTAGGTATTTAATATGCCCTCTAAGGCTTACTTTTATCTCTCTTCTCTTTCTTTTATCCTCTTTTTTGCAAGATAGCAAATAGGCATAGCATCTATATATATATATACTACTCTAATTAGGTCTTAAGTCTATTATAGGCTCCCTTATTAGCAATAGAGCTTTATGCCTAAACTAGTTTTTAAGTACTTCTATTAAAGATATCTAATTATATCTCTATAGGGGAATTATATTAAGTAAATATATAGCTATTTATATACTCTTAGGCTATATATTATATAAGAGCCCTACTCTATTAAGTATTATATTTAACTTATTTATAATTTCCTAATTAGTATATTTAATCCTATTATTAGGTTTATATATTATTAGAGGTATAAGTTCTACTACTATACCTTTATTATATACCTAGACCTTATAATCTATATATCTATTAATACTTATAATAGTATATTTATTATCTAAGTATATAATATATATAGCTAGTCTAAACTATCTTTTTACCTAATATTTAAACTAAAATAGCTTATTAAATATAATATTTCTTAATTTATTTAGTATTAGATAAGTATATAAATAGCTACTAAATTTGTCTTTAATAATTAGTAATTAATATAACAGTCTAGTCCTAGCTCCAATAAAGAAAATAGCAAAGCTTTAATAGCTAGGCATTAAAGGGCTAAGGGTAGGCGCTTTATAGGCTAGTTAATAAAGAGATATTATTTATACTATTAGTTTATATTAATAGGATAGATTAGGCATATTAGGTCTATATAAGAGGTAAAAATATAATAAAGGTATATTATATCTAATAATAGGTTAATTAGTTAAAGTAAATAATTAAAGGTAATTAAGTTATATTAAAAGCTAAGTTATACCCTAATAGTAGTAACTCCTAGAAGTCTTAAATATATATTAGTATAAATAAACCCTTAGAGTATCTAAGGCCTTAGTACTAAGACTATATACTTTAAGCTATACTTTCTAATTAGTTATTATACTAAGCAATAAGCCTTACTAATAAAAATAAGAAATAAATCTTTATTCGAATTTCTACTAATATAATAGTTTAATTCTAAAGTAAATTAGTTCTAGGTTATAATATAATATCTTCCCTCTAAAGGTCTTATTCTTAAGATTATTATAGATTATCCTTTTAGCTTTTTCCTTCCTTCTTTTATAGCTCTATATAGTAAGTATATCCCTTATATCTCCTTATTTTTACTAATACTATACCTTATTAGACTTTATTAAAGGAGTCCCTTTAGAAGAGATATAAGAATTAGGATTTATTATTTTATATAGGTTTATTTAGTGCTAAGGGGCCTTCCTGTAAATAGTATCTATAGATAGATTATAAGTATATTTTTAGGTCTAGTTCTATTTAATATAATAAGTATATTTTAGGTTATATGCCTTATAATTAGGTAGGTTTAGATTTTATAATCTATAAGTATAGCTAGGGTTTTTCTTATTTTTATATATACTAATAAGTAAAGTATCCTAGGTAGTTTAGAAAATAAAGAAGTTATATAAGTAATAAGATAAGATAAAGAAATAATTAGGGTTATTATATATATTTTTTAAAGTATTATAAAAGGCTTTTAAAATATTATAGAAGGTATTTAAAGGTACTTAGATAGTAATATTAGCTATATAATCCTAGGTAATAATAATATTTATTAAGCTTAAGTAATTAGATAAGATAAAAGAGTATTTAAAGGTAATTAGTCTTTCTATAGTAAAGTTAGTTAAGGCTTAATTATTAGTATTCTTATTAGACTAGGCTAATACTTATCTTAATAATAATTTAACTATTGCTTCTTATAAAGGAACTTATCTAATTTCTTTAAGTAATATATAAGGTTTTATAGTAGTTCCTATATTTCCTTAGTATATTCTTTCTATTTTATATAATAATATACTTCTCTATCTATTATACCTTTTTCTAGGATCTTTTTAATAGTATATTCTTCTTATAATTTAATTATTAGCTTAATATATAATCCTATGTTTATTATAATAATATTAGCAATAGATTTAAGTAAGGAAATATAAAAGATCAGATAAATCTTAATATTTTTTAGTAGATTAAGTTTATAATTATTTTATAAGATTTTCTTTTTTATAGGATAAGGACTAATATACTTAAGATTAAGTTTTTTATTTTATTATTTTATAGTAATATTTTTTATAGCTAGGAAGATTATATCCCCTTCCTTAAAGGATAGACCTTCTATTTATTTAGGATTATAATATTTCTTTATTTATATATAAATAAATTCGAGTTTTATCTTTATCTTAGAATATAATTACTATATTTATTTAGATTTAAATAGTACTTTTACTCTAATTAGTCCTTTTAATTTAATATAAAATATATTAGGGGTAAATCTAAAGTTAATAAATATAAATATAATTTTAATATTTAATTAGTAAGATATATTAAGAGTAAGCTAAGCAATTAGTAGTTTTTCTACTTAATCTATTTACTTATAGTTAATATAGTATTATAAATAGTACTTAATCTCCTAATTTTGCTTCTTAGTTTATTTATTAACCTAGGGTTAGAAAGTAATAATAAGCTTATACTATAGACCTATAAAGGCTATTAGTCCTTACTAGAACTTGGATGCAAATAGCTATCTATAGTCTAAGATAATCTTAATTAGTAGTCTATGTATTATAACTATATATCAAAAGAAAAGGTAAGTAAACTACTTTTTATTTATAGCCTTTTTATAAGGGATATAATAAGTAAACTTTATAAATTAATTAATAATAATAAAAATAGTATTATAGTACTTATTAATAGTAAGATCTATTAATAATAGTAAATTAGTAATAAAGTCTATAGTAATTAATTTCTATGGTTTTAAAGTAATTAGAATAGGCTATAATTTACTATATAGCTTATATTATAATAACTTTATCTATTAGCAAAGTAAATATTACTTAATAATAACTTCTACCTTTCTCTTT
The DNA here is from genome assembly GCA_020623695.1 of Calonectria henricotiae. Taxonomy (NCBI): domain Eukaryota; kingdom Fungi; phylum Ascomycota; class Sordariomycetes; order Hypocreales; family Nectriaceae; genus Calonectria; species Calonectria henricotiae. The sequence goes on along the minus strand of JAHVYB010000141.1, from coordinate 55,074 downwards.
ATATAACTAAAGAAAAATATCTATTTAACTTATTTAAGGGTTTTATTTATATCTTTATATTTATTTAAAGGATATTTATAAATTTCTCTAATTAGATTATTCTATAGTTTATCTAGAACCTATAGGTATATTATTTATTTATTTTCTAGGAGTACCTTATTATACTCCTTAATCCTATATAAGAGTAGATTACCTTATTCTACTAAGATAATAAGCTTACTAGCTTAGTTTATAGGCCTATAAGAACTATAGCTGCCTATAGTTACTCTAAGGGGCCTATAGTTCTTAGAAGTTAGTCTTTATGGTTTCTGGTATCCAAGGAAGGTATAATTTTCTTATTATCCTTCCCTTTGGATTATAATTATAATCTTTTTACTTTTAATTATTATATTACTAATAGGGGCCTATTTAAGGTTATCCTAAGGTATATACTATAATAACTTTTCTATAGTTACCTTCTTCTTCTTATAGTAATTAGAGTATCTACTAATAATATCTACTTAAGTATTCTTAGTACCTTTAATATATATAATATAATAATTAAACTTAGATAAATATTTAATATATTATAGCTATTATCTACTAAGCTTTTAAGTAATTATAAAGTAAGATATATTTTTATGGTCTATAAATATTATAATTTTATAGTAACTTCTAAGGAGATATTATTAGAATTCCTTAAAGGTATTAATAATTACTAAAAATTCCTTATTATAGATAGGGTAATTAAGTTTAGCTCTTTATAATTTATATAAATAAAATATAATAGGGTATAGTTTCCCTTAATTATTTCTTTATTTAATCTAAGCTCTAATAGCATAATTAGAGGTATCTATTTCTAATTTAATTAGTTAATTAGGATTAAATATTATAAGTACTAGCTTAGCTATAATAATGTCTTTTAACTAATTAAATACTTCTTATACTTTTAATCCCTAGATAAAAGGTATCCTTTTCTTTATTAAAATAATAAGGGGCCTTACTATTTACCTAAAGTTTTTAATAAATTTATAATAATAATTAGTAAATCTAAGGAATAATTATACCTTAGTAAGGTTCTTTGGTTCCTTTTAGTCCTTTATTATAGTAATCTTCTTAGGATTTATTTAGATCTTATTATATAATATAATATATCCTAAGAATTCTACTTCTTTAGTATAGAATATATTCTTCTTTGGTTTAATTAATAGATTAATATCTTAAAGGGCTTTTAAAACCTAATAAATATATTACTTATAATCTTCTTTATTTTTTAAGAAAATAAGAATATTATCTAGATAGTAAATAATAGAGATATCTAAGTATTCTTATAATATATTATTAATTATCCTCTAAAAGGATATTAGTATATTAATAAGTCCAAAGGGTATTACTAAGTACTTAAATAGCCTAAACTTTATTTAAAAGGCAGTTTTCTATTTATCTTCTTTCCTAATATATATTAGGTTATAGGCTCCCTTTAGATTAAGTATAATAAACCACTTTATTTTATATAGCCTATTCTTTATCTTATTAATAAGGGGCAATAGTATATAGTCTTTCATAGTAATATTATTAAGCTAATAATAATCTATAATAAGGCGAAGTTTTCTATTCTTCTTTGGAATAAATATTACTAAATAACTAGCTTTGGAGTTTAATATTTATATATATTCTTTTTATAGTATATCTTTAATATACTTCTTAAGAATATTAAATTTTACTTAATTAAGATTATAAATTAGAAAGAAATAAATATTTATTTCTTCTTTTAATATAATTTTATAATCCTATTAATTAAATTTAGGTATTCTAATCTTAAGTTTATTTATAAATAATTATTTATAGATATAGTATTATAATAGTATTTTATTTAGTTAATTATTAGTAATATCTTCCTTTATCTTTTAAAGATCCTAATTAAGCTATTAAAACTATATATAAAGATAAGCAATAACTCTTTACTATTTTCTCCTTAGACTAGCCTTATACTTATATTATATTCCCTTTAATAATAAGCTATTATTATATATAGCCTCTATATAGTTAGTACTAAAGGTTAAAGATCTTAAATTATTATTATCTATATTACTAGCTATATTATACTCTAGGAGTACTTATACCTAGCTAATATACTAATTAATATATAGATTATACTAGTATAATTATAAGTACCCTAGGACTAGGTTATATATCCTAATATTAATAATATCAAAGGAAATACTATAGTTTTTCTTATTTATAAAGACTTTAAGATAATTAATCTCTTAGTTAATTACTCTATTCTTATAGTTAAATATAGTACCTTCTAGGTTTAATACTATATAGGGGTCTATCTTATTCTTTTATAATAACTAAAGTTAGTTTATAACTCTTAGGTAAATATAATTTATTTTAACTCTACTATCTACTATAGTATTATACTATTGCCCTTTAATATATACTTCTATTTTAAGCTATCTAGGCTTCTTACTATTAGTAGTATATAGAAACTTAATAAATAGCTCTTTTAATAGCTCCTTTCTATAAGGGGGGCTAAAAGGTAGCCTATTAAAATTATAGCTTTACTATTATAGCCTATAGTTCTAAGGGGCTATTTTAGGCATTATTCCCTTATAATCCTACTACTCTTATTACTCTAATATAAAAGGTATATAGTATTTTTTATAGTAATTAGTAATAAATCTTATTTTTTAATTATAATAAGAGTTTTTCTAATTATAGGGATTAATTTCCCCTTAGGTATAAAAGTCCCTTTAGCAATCCTTCTAACTATTTAGATTACTATTTAAGGTTCTTCCTTAGTATATATAAAATTAACTTATCTTTTACCTTCTAGAATAGGTTTAAATTATTAGTTAATATTAGGCTTAGAATACTTATAAAAGGTATATCCTTTCTTATTATAATTCTAATAAATTATCTAAGTAAGGTCCCTTTCTTATTAGGTATTACTAAATTCTATAGATCCTAAAGCTATCCTATAGAAGATTAAAAGGTTCTTTTTTTGCCCTATATTAGTAGATTAGGTAGCCCTCTTTCCTATCTTTTTTTGCTATTACCTTTAGTATAAGTAGGTATTATATTAAATAGCTAATACTATATACTTATTAAAGTAAGTAAGTAGATTAAGTTTCTTATATATCTTATCCTATATATCCTCTTTTAGGCTATAATAAAACTTATTAATAAGGGCCTTATTATCCTAGTTAATTTTTGCTATATAATACCTAAAATTAGATAGATAAAAACTATAAAAGCCTTCTTAAGTTAGATTTTAGAGTTTCTAGATAGCCTCTTATTTCTTATTAATTTTTTTATATAAGCTAATAATTTTCTCTTTAAAGTAATTAAAGCTAGTAAATATTTTCTATATCTCTTTCTTTTATTTCTCTAGAAAGTAATAAATAAAATCACTTAAATATAGTTTTATATTATATAGTGCCTTGCCTTTTATATATCTAATTATATATTAAACCTTAAGGTCTTCTTATATAAGATACTATAGGAAGTAGTAATAATAGGATCTTAATAATATAATCTATTTATATAAAATTATTATTAAACTATTCTATTTAAAGGGTTTTAGGGATTTAATTATTTCTCCTAGGTCCTTTTAGTAAACTATTAGTACTAGTATAATATTAGGCACAATAGGTAGTATAATAGGTAGCTATATAGTAGGTATATTTATTAGGGATTCTAATCTTACTAAGCTTATAAGCTATAGATTAATCCTTTAAATATTTATTATATTAAGGGTATTCTATAATACTATTTTTATATATATAAGGCATTTATTACTAAGCTATAAATTATTAGTAAGCTAGTATATAGTATTATTAAGTTATTTATTCTTATATTATATAGCTTTAATTTATTTATCCTTTTTATTATTAGTTTTAGCCTTTTTTATACTCTTATTATTAACTAAAGCTTTAAAAGTAAAGGTACCCTTTCCCTTGGGTTAGGATAGTCCTAATATAATAAGTTAAGATACTATTATAATAATATTATATAGGGTTAATATAGATAATCTACTAAATAAGAGCTTTTAATATATAATAATCTAGTCCTAGCTCTAATAAAGGAAATAGTAAAGCTTTAATAGCTAGGTATTAAAGGGCTAAGGGTAGGCACTTTATAGGCTAATTAATAAAGAAATATTATTTATACTATTAATTTATATTAATAGGATAGATTAGGTATATTAGGTTTATATAAAAGGTAAAAATATAATAAAGATATATTATATCTAATAATAGGTTAATTAATTAAAGTAAATAATTAAAGGTAATTAAGTTATATTAAAAGCTAAGTTATATCCTAATAATAATAACTCCTAAAAGTCTTAAATATATACTAGTATAAATAAGCCCTTAGAGTATCTAAGGCCCTAGTACTAAGACTATATACTTTAAGCTATGCTTTCTAATTGGTTATTATACTAAGTAATAAGCCTTACCAATAAAAATAAAAAGTAGGTCTTTATCCGGACTTCTACCAGTATAATAGTTCGATTCCAGAGTAAGTTGGTTCTAGGTTATAATAATTAACTTGCCCTATTAAATCTAATAGGGTAGTCTTATAAGTTCTATTATATATACTAAAATAGCCTAGGTAAGCAGTATATTAGTAGTTAGCATAATATAACCTGCTTTATATATATTATAGAATAGATTTTATATTCTTTTCTTAATATTCCTTTGATTTATATATTCTAGGTATAGCTTATAAGTACTTATAGTACTTAGGGCACTAGGTGTCCTACTTATATATGCTATAGCTTATCTATATCTACTCTAGGTCTTAGGGGGTCTCTTATTAGTTTTTATTAGCAAATTAAGCTCTGCCTACTTAGGACTTTTGCTCTAATAAATATTTATATACCTATATTATTGCTTAGAATAATATTATAAAGTATTATTTATATAGATAAAGGATAAGAGGAAATATACTTATATTTAAGTAAGATAATATTATACTTTCTAATTATTTTTAATAAAATAATATTTTATTCTATTATTCTATAGTATATAAAGTAATTAAAGCTATAATATTATATATTTGCCTTCCTTAGAAGGGTCTTAAAAATAATATTAATATAAAAATCCTTAATTATTATTATATTCTTAAGTATTAGATTAACTAAGCTATTACTACTTAGCCTATTAAATATATTCTTAATTATATAGGTGCTCCTTCTAATAATAGGAAATTAGGTAATATTTACCTTAATATATTCTTTCTTTATTAGAGTAAATAAGCTTAGTACTAATAATACTTTGCTATTTACTAGGTAAATAGTGCTATAAGTATCTATTAGTATACTTCTTATAAGCAGGTGAATATATATTCCTATTATAGTATAGATTTAAGCTGCCTTTTCTAAATAATATATTTAGCTAGGGTTAAAAACTATATATAAGATACTTATAGGAAGGCTATTTAAAGCTATATTCTAGGAATCCATGCTTATATTCTACCTCTTAGCTATTAGCTACTCTTGTAATTACTTTTACTAAGGTTATTAAAGCTTTATATATATTTAAGTAGCTTAAGCTAGATCTAATATACTCCTTAATAGTTACTTAATAGCTCTTATAATTATATTTTTAAGAATTATATATTAATTAGGTGATTAGGAATAATAGTTAGGGTTATATTTATAAGGGTATTTTTACTTTTTCTTTATAGATTACTTATTAGATTTTATATTAAGTATTAAAAATATATTATTATTTTTATAGTCTCTCTTTTACTTTATAATAATTAGGAATATATCTTTATAGCTTATTAGTAAGCCTACTTTTTCTAATTTATACTCTTTTTCTATTACTTTCTTAAGATAATATTCTACTTAGTTTAAAGCTATTTATATGTTTATTATACTTATAAACTCTTTAATAATTATTATATCCTTTACCTTAGGTATATTATATACTTTACTATATATATAAAGCTTATTCTAGTTTATAAACTATATTTCTACTTTAATATTAGCTTTAGCTATATTAATAAGTAATACTTAATAAAGCCTTCTAACTTTATTAATTATATTCCCCTTAGTAAGGTTTATAATAAACTTAATAGCTTTAATTAGTTATCTTAAAATAAATTTTAGTATACTTTTATTATTATTATTATTATTACTATAGTTCTCTTTAATCTTTTCTATAAAGCTTTAAAATACCTTTTCCTTACTTAGTTTAGCCTTTTTTATACTAGCTTTACTTAATTTAAAGATTATTAGTTTATATTATTTATATAAAACTATTTATATAATCTAGGATCTTAATAAGTCTTTATTTTAAAGCCTTTACTACCTTTCTTCCTTTTTCCCTTTAAGTTATTTATCCTTAATAAGAAATCTATTAAAGACTTTTATATTAATTAGATCTTAATCTAATACTCCTTAAGCTTCCCTTTTATTAATTATCTACTCTTAAAGCTCTTAGAAAGATAGAAATTTAACTTAAGGTATTTTATTAGAGAATCTTTCTTTTTTATTAGGATTAATCTTATTCTAAAGCTATAAAAAGAGTATATAGTATTTTAGAGTAATTACCTAATTAGTCTATTATTTAAATATTTAAAGTTTAATAATTAAGAATAAGCTATTATTTATTATTATTAAGTTTATTATTATAAAGGGAGCTATAATAAGGCTTTTTTATATATAATTTTAAGAAAAAAGAGAATTCTTTAAAATAAAGATTTATTGCTTTTTATTAATATAATTAATATAATAAAAGTTACTAGAGTATAATACTATCTAGGCTTATAATTATTATAAAGTACTATTTAGTTATATCTAATAGTAAAAGGGAGTATTAAAAAAGCCTTGGTTTTTTCTATAAATAGGGGTTTATGTATTATAGGTTAAGAATATAATGGAGTAGGGCTTTGTTGTGGGGCTGCTACAACCAATTATATAACAGCCTATTGTAACAGTTATTAATTATAGCGGCCCGGCAACAGTGCTAGAAATACGCGTTGCCTGCAGGCGACCGCAGCTTTCCGATGTACACATTAACAAATCGACAATTGAGATCCATGGATCGGTCTGGACCGAGGAGAAGGTCCGACGACTGAATATCTCAACGGGGATTGGGGGAGAGATTCAGCCCTTTCCCTTTGAATGCAGGATCTATTTTTCTTCAGAGGATATCGAGTGGGCAATTAATTTTTGCCAGGTACTTGTCGATGACAAGGCCACGGGATTGATTTCCGACATGCTACCGGAGCCTCGGGAACCCTATACCAACACCACGCCTGGTTCTTTGCATCTCGTCATCAACACCACGGGCACGCCAGATGATTTTTCTCAAGCCGTTTTAAATAGGCCAAACCTTACCATCGAATAAATCACAACAGATGCAAGTGAGTGGACGACACTGCAAACCAATTTCAGTCGTATAACCATTGGCATGACGCTGTGTTCATTCGACCAACTGTTCCAAGACGTGAACATTACGGCAAAACGACCGCACGGTGCGCCAGAGGTAGCGGCAAGCTGGGAAAGTGCGACATCTAGATACAATACCACGGCTGTCCGGGCGCAGATGGGAGGCACCGAACTTGACTTACCAATCTCCAGACGCGGCATTTTCGAACTTGAAAAGAGAGACTCGTGGATCAGCCCAGTTTTAAAATATTTCTTTGATGGCGCTTCCACCATTGCAATACCTCCGAGAGACGGTATACCACCCACGGATCCGCTTCAAATCTGGACAGCCGCCTTCCTAGATTTCTTCTTCCGAGGCGAGTTTGGCCATTCATTTACTTTCCCTACATGCTAAAACTATATTATAGATGATGACAGCCATGATGTCGGGATGTGAGATGGTTGCTCCAGCCCAATGTCGCGCTTACATACCAACATATTCCAGGATACCATACAAGAGACGAATAGTGCGGCAAGGGCAGTCCAAACGCTCATCACGGGACTTTTTAGTATGGCGTACTATGACTATCTGTTCTAGTTCAGCGTAAAAGACCCGGCGGACCTGGCAACCGAGCGAGCCGTCATACGCCCGAATTGATTCAAGTTTTTTACGTCTGTTATAGTAATTCTGGTAGTGCATCTCGCACTCTTACTGTTGACAACAGCTTTCTTCTTACAATACACAACAGACACATTTGTCGGTGGCGCTTGGGCAGCAGTTGCTCGCATCTCGGGCTCGGCGACGGATGAGTGCCTAGCGGTATCAAGCACGGCGACAGACGATGAGGTGAGCAAAGCCATGGAGAGCATTGGTCAGAAGCATGTGTTGGTGGGCTCGGTCAGAGTTGATGAGCAGGTCCGCCTCAGAAGACGCAAGAGTGCCAATATTTCCGAAGATATCCAACTCCATGATATTGAGCCACTACGCGAAAATGGCAACAGGAATCAATCAGTAACGAGTCATCACGGCTGATAATAATATATTGTTCCAAGTCTAGAGAATACGGATGTTGCAACTATGGCCACATATCAGGGCAGTCCGGGCCACGCTCAGGACAGCCTCAAGTTGGCTCAGTCTCCATTCCACTGAGCTCAGGCAGCTTCGAATCTAGTACACGGCTGATGCGATGTCACTTTGGTCAGCCAGCCCACCTGCTGAGTGACTGAACAACAGGGGTGCCGGAAGTTGAGACAAGGTCAGCTACAAAGTGTTAAATCATGGCGACATTGGTAAAGTTTCCGAGCCCCGACTTGAGCCAGAAAAAAGATTGAATTCTGGCCTCTTGATAAATTATACCTTCCTTCCAAGAAATGACATGGACACGGTTATAGATATGATTCATCATACATTCAGTCCATCTAACCGAACCCAATCTATGTACTCGTCTACATGAAGCATCAGTGTGCTTTATGGAATGGCATGCATCCGTCTTGCTCAATATCTCCATCAGCATTCGATTTCTGTATCACGCCACCTATCATGTTGGTCCCTACCGTCTCCGTTTATAGGACACCCCAGTGAACCCTCCCGCCGAAAAGATTTGCCATTCAGGTGGAGAATGTCTAAGGCGTTTTCTCTTGCGCTCCTCTAGCTCAAACCAGATTTCCGTATCACCCCGAGTAGACGATGAGCCGAGGCCTAGTTGACAAGCCAGTATAGCTGTTTCGATAGAGCTGGTGCATGACAAGCACAGGATCACATCTTGAATCTCAACGGGAAGTTTGTGAAGCAGTGTTGGCGCTGGTGATGAGCGTGTTGCCCAAAGAATCATGTCGACTGCCCTGTTTGTTAGAGTCTCCTCGCCGTTAAAGAAGACTTCTGGTCGAGTCCATTCGAGGTGGTTTTCACGAACACGACAGAGGACAATATGACGAAGCGTTAGAATGGCGTAGTTTTCACCATCAGCCGAGAAAGTATTCTCATCAGCATTTCGGTTCTTGATATGTTCTCGAACAAGGTCCACTCCATGGATTACATCTTGTGTCAAAATGAACCAAGAGGCTCCAGCTCGGAATACGTTGTTATTCGGTAGATCCCACTGTGGGAGATCGCAAATCGAGACATAGGGCTCTTGTGGGCTATGATCGTATGCGAATCGATTAAAAACCGAGAATTCCAGTGTCGCAATACTCACAACGGCATGTGCAAGCCTGGAGAACGTACTGTCGTTCTGCTGCCTTCGGAGTAAATGGCGCCACATGAAAACAAAATCTCTCAAGACCTTCCTAGTGACAGACTTTGTCATTGAAACGCATTCAAAATCGGGCTTCCAGGTCTCATCCAAGATGAGTTGATCGATGTGGTCGGTCGGGTCAGGCGAAGATAAAACTGCGAAATCGGTCATTTTGAGCTCATATTGACGTGCGAGAGCAAGGCTGGCTGAAGAGAATCCGTCTTCTTTCCGAAGGAAAAGAGTGTCAGTTCCCAGATCAAATATCCAGACACTCTTGAGCTCAGCGCTACGCATATCTCCGAAAGGGTTCACGACATCGTAGGTTTCGTGCCATTCCACTGGCAGGCCTGTTTTGATAGATTCGAATAACTGATCTGTAAACCGTCAGAATACAAAAGACTCTTTGATTCAATGAGTCATACCTGGAGCCTGGCCAGTCACACATTGTGCAAACAACTTCAGATTCTCCCCGTCGTCATCATAATCCCTCCTTCGGCGACCGAAAAGTAGCCTCTCGCCTATAGAATAAGCGGCAATGTCATCAATGAGACAAGGCAAGACCTACCGGATTGAATGTAATACACTACTGTCATTTCCCCAGAGTAAGATATTATTGTTAGTAGAAGTGTCGTATGACGGGTAATGAGCTTTTGTGCAGACATCGGCAGCCTAATAATGCAGATTGGACGCTGAGGCACGTGATTCTCGTTGGGTCAAAGCCAGAGACAGTAGACCCACATATCTTGGAAGCTCCTCGGGGCTCAGTCTCACGTCAGCTCAGCATAAGCTGAGACGAACTCAGGTTAAAGCGGCAGAAACAACTCAACATTTTGAGGACGGGCTGGGTTGTGCTGGCGTTTTACCCCAGGGATACCGTATCTAGAGAGCAAAAATATAAGTCTTCGGAGCTATTAAAACGAAGGCATGAATGATGACAATGGCTGCGTTGCTATCCTCCCTACCGAACGCGTTCCCAGAGCCGGACAGCCCACTGCAGCTGCAGGCATAAGAAGAAGAGGAGGTATTACTAGGGTGACTTGGGTGAAATACTTGTCCATGAATTGTCACAACCAAGCGCGAATCCTGACATCGACCTCATCCCAGTAAGACTACTCTAGGATCTATCTTCATCATTGGCAATGTCCAAACCAATTCCTTCACATGGCTCCTACAGTAATCTGGCCGCGGAATTATCGAGTTTGAAACCACGGCGATATTCTATAAACACACATGAGTATCCTCTGCCAGAAAGTCAATCGGATAACAGTGTAACTCACTGCAAAAACACTATGACGTGGCCGTTAGATTCTCAATACGGTCGCTGCCTGAACACCGCGCTCACAGCCAAGGGGATTCCTCCCCACATAACACACCTCAAAGAAAAGGATTTTGCACAAATGTGTAGAATATCACCCGAATTGGAATAAAGAATGCCACATACGGCAGTAGAAGTACCAAATTAATGGTGGTGTAAAAGTTGCTGGTAGCTTTACAACTCTCATTGCCACTGCAGCTACATGCGGTGGAAAACCCTCATCGGATTGGTGTTCGAAATCGCTTAGTATCAATGCAGTCGTCACCGCTTTAATTACATTGATTCGGTTGACTTGCTTGGCGATTCTTACCAGTTGCATGGCGTAGCAAAGATGGGCTTGGTTTTCCCAAGCCCAATCGCCCGCTATTTGTCGCCCATTAAAAGATTTCGAAGCTATCGACAGCGCGTCAAGCAGCCTTTGGGGAATTCCTGCGTGGTTCTCCAGGTACCCACCCGGTGTTTCATGGGAAGACGAGGCATGAGCATTCCACGAGGCTGGCAACTTTTTCTGCTGAATATTACAAGTGTAGCATTATTTGTGGAAGAGAGCTCATAGTGAATGAGGCGATATGCGGCTCTCCTCGTATTGAGCAAGTCTTTTTGGGAAGCTCTGGGGCTCAGGAGTTGTCGCCTCATGTTGATCCGCATGTTACATAGCATGGCTCAAGGAATGTGAGGCTAGTTCACAAAGCGTACTGGGTGTCTATTCTCCCATCCCTTCGGTCTCTCCCTTTTATGGTTATATGTGATTAGATACCAAGTGGCTCTAAGCAGGGCATGAGCAAGTAGCCGAGAACTGAAAAGGATGCGTACAGCATTGGAGACGAGAAACAGCTCAAAAGCGAGATTGAGGGGTTAATTAAATTGGTATCCGAGTTTCCCGTGCTAGTAATAATGAATGAAATTGAAAGTATTTGACTATCACAACCAGTTCGGTCTCTTTAGAACTGCCATCTTTAACCAGGTTGAGGGCTCGCTAAAGCGGCTTGGAACTAAATACCTTTACCTGTTACAAATCCATCGTTTCGAATATCAATTGCCCATTGAGGAGAAAATGAAGGCTCTTCATGACCTTGTTCAATCGGGCAAAGTCCGTTACATAGGAGCGAGTAGCATGTGGCCAACCCGGCTCGCTCGCATGCAGTTATGCACAGAACATAATAGCTAGACTAAATTTGTTAGCATGCAGAATCAGTACAACATACTTTATCGTGAGGAAGAAAGTGAGTTGATTAGATTCTGCAATGAAACGGCCAAAGACATGAGGGCCAGTGCACGTGCGTAGAATGTAAATAGTAATATATAGTATTTGTTAAATTGCATCATAGGCCTTCTATGAGTACAAGGCTAAGTGTCGGGCTTTATTTAATCTCTTTAATTTCAAAATCGGGTTTACCCAACACTCCAATCGTATACTCATCTTCCTCACCCCCATTCTTAGTAAACCATCCCATTCGAAAACGAATGTCCTTCAATTTCTGATAAAGCTCACTTAATGGCATGAGGTAAGCATTGGGTGGTAAGTGCTTAAAGCAGTTCGATCCATGAAGCAGGGCATTTGTCATAGCAATGCTGCTAAACCCTTGGGGTGCCTGGCCCTTTAGCTCCATGTCAAGTAGCCACATATGCCTACCGCGGAGTTTATATCTCAATAATGAAGATACTAGAGCCCATATATTGATAAAGGCGGCCAGTGAAAGAATTGATATGAGGGCGATTGTAGTTGAGGGATTTTGAACTACTCGACGTCTTTGGTTATTTGTTATTGTTCCCTTGACAGGAGATAAGTTCTTATGATACGAAGAATTTGTTGCTAGTATCTCATCATGACTATAGCGTTGCTCTATATTCACGAGCTGTGCACTGACAAAGCCGAGATTATAATTCAACGCTTCGAGTATCTGAGAATCTCTGCCAGGGGTGCCAAAGGATTTTGGGTCGATTGAACCAAAAGGCGCTAGAATCGTTGAAAAATGGGAAGAGAAGAGGCCCCACGCATTTTCAGAGCTGGAGACTTCTGGAAAAACAACATCATATAAGCCAGCCTCTGCTGTGATTATTGGGACATCCAACGGCGGGTCCCATGGCTGCACATTTGTGTTCTCTACAGTTGGGGGGTTATTGTGGTCAATCATCAGCTCCCCATTCGTCCATTCTAGCCGTGTTTCTGTTGAAATCTCTGCCCAAGAGTAGTTGCACTTCCAGGCGGACATGTACTCAAAGTCAAGAGATTTAGTTGAGAAGTTCCCCCAGAGATATGTTCTGATGCTCCAAGCGGGCCCCACTTCTGGCCCGCCGCATCTTGACGCCTTCATATTCTCTGGGCTCCCAATGAGACGACCGAAATACATTGTTCCTTGTTCTAGTGCTTCTGCAGTCACATGCAAGATATCGGAAGTGGAATCTTCCTTTGGGTTGTCACCAAGGGGATTTTCACACTCGTATGCTTGAGAGAAGATTATTTCGTAGGGAGGGTAGCCACTGTTTTTAAAGTTCTCATCCTTCGTATTGTCCGTTATAGTGTAATTCAGGTCGCGCATCGGAAGTTGATTGCAACTGGCGACCAGGCTTGCTGCTGGAGTGTGAAGCAGAATGGACACGTTTTGATTGCTGTTCCAATCTTTGGAGCTATTGACGTCAATGGACGGGAAAACAAAGTTGTTGTACGTGGATTTCGGATTGGTAAAGTTGGAAAGGTCATGTGTGAGAATTAGGCTACCCACAGCTGACCGAGCAAGTGAAAAGTCTGAATCGGTGTTGTAGCTTGCCTCCAGACGGGGGCCAAACCAGCTGCTCTGCTGAAATTCCGTGCTTTTAGACTCTGGCCGGATTTCCGAGGTAAACAGTAGCGTGGTTATAGTTGTTAAAAAAGCGCAGAGTGTCGCAAGTGTCTGGGAGAAAGTGACTGCATAGCTTTTCAATCGAAATGAATGATACCAAGCTCGGAGTCCAAGCATATCCAAAAGCGAGATATCAAGCTCCAATGCATTGCATTGTCGAACAGAGAGTTTGGATAGGATAGCCAAGTCTCTTATAGCAGTATCCACAGCGCTTATGTAGAGAGCGACGATGAGCATAAGTAAGGTTGGCAGTGATCTCCATAAAAGCGAGATATAGCTATCTTCGCCAACAGTAGCTAACCCTTCGGATGATTTCGATGCCCTCATCAAACCAGCAAGGGCCCCGATAAGCGCTAGAATGTACAATATGAATATCGCCCGGAACCATGGCTTGAGTATTAGCGGAGAAAAGGTATATTGACTCCATTGAGATTTCATATTTTCTCGCGTCTTCGCCAAAGAATCTTGGGCAACTGTGTTAAGCTCGGTTTTGCTCTGAAAGAAGACCATTGAACCCAATATAGTTGCTGGATCTCTATACCAAATTCGGGACGACTTGCCTAATCGATACAGAATCCAAAATGCAAGTAGTGTGCAGAAGACAAACAGGATTGCCATCGATATGCCAATAGCCTCATTTACCTGCAGTCTAGGCACCTGTTTAGATACGGAGCCATTGGTCTTTGTGTCGCTAACTTGCCGCAATATATAGTGGGAGACGAAAGGGCCGATGGTTTTGGTCAAGTTCATGATTGATTGTTCCAGTATTGCATTCGTATAGATTGACGTATCTTCAGAGTCTAAGTCTTCGTCTCGGAACTTGGCTTCCAGATTGACGGGTCCCATTACGCTACCGACAGTGTCCCTGGATTCCCCCCATGTTCGGCCGTCTGGGATAGAGTTGAATATGGAGAGCCATGAGTTCCAACTGATGGTTGTGTTGTCTTGGTCCGGTAAAATGGTCAAGTTTGGACTGAACCCGTTATCAACAATGTTCACTTTGGACATCGTCGCAGTAGTTGAGCAGATAACGCCTGCGCAGGTATTCAATTGTGGGACCGACTCATTTTGCGGAGATGGCTCAAAGTAACATCCGAGATACCTGAAATATGGTTTCTGTTCTGGAAGTGAATCGCAGAGATATCCATCTCCATTCAGTTGATTATTCCAGCTCCAATAGGGATAGATCGGCCGACTACCGTTTGTCTCTTTCTTATAGATCTGCACATCCTTGATTGTCTTTCTCAATGAATTTTTGCAACCTTTGAAATTAAAACCAAAGGTGAAGTTGAAATTTTTGATCCCTTTCGTTCCGGGGTTGGTTTGCTTTGGCTCCCCGTGAGGGCTGTAGCTTTCGAGTTGTCGGCAATGTGTATCAATAAACACTCCGTCAACGAGAGTGCTTAAGGGCTCCATAACAGTACCCCGAGTACTTCTGACGCCATCATCCTGCACAAAGGTCTGGTAGGCGCCGTTTTTTGTGACTCCAAACGGAAAGTCCATTTCAAATTTCAGCATCGCCCGAGCATGTTCATATGGTCCTAGAAGGGAATTGCCAGTGGCATTGTCATTCGCGGAAAAGGAGTCCAAAACTTGAACCTGTACCATGTTTGGTTTCCAAATGTTCTTCACCTGAAATAGTCCAGAGGAAAGAACAATCTGTAACTTTAGGTTGATTGTTAACATCACAACCAGAGCCACTATAAAGTGTTTTCTCTGCAGAGAGTGGAATAAAACGACCGGAAGCATCGATGACGTATAATCCAGGTTATAACCATCCGGGCCAAGGCTTTGGGAATTCTTTAAACACATCCATGGCATGTATCTTAATGTCTGTAACTCGACACGCGAGTATAATACAGCGGTAAGTGTTAGAACTGGTGTAAATGTTAGCATGGACCCGGCTGTAAGGGGCGCAGGGTTGAATGTCGGACCGCACACATACCTGCAGTTGGGCCAAACCTCCAAACGTAAACCAGACTCTCTCGAGTATCGAAGAGTCCTTGATTGCGCTTAGAAACAACAATCAAGGCTATGAGGGTTATGGTACAGAATAAGAAGAAACATATGAAGGCGGTAAGGATCCGTCTAGTCAGCCAAAAAGGCTGCCATTTTACAACGCTAGGACATTTGGACTCTTGTTCAGGCAGCTGAGTCTTTGAGGAGTCGCCAATAGGTCTCATCAAGATGGATTGTGCACCATCTTCGGACTCGTTGGGGTGGAGGCTCGACTGGTAGGTGCTAACCGAATCTCGATGCGTTGTTAGGCCTTGGCCATCTTGATTGCCCAGCAATGGGTCATGAGAGTGGTTTGAGTCCATGATAGGTGATAGGTCTCGGAGGACCAAGGTAAACACCTCACGATGAATTTGACTCGGAAAGCGGTTTTTATCACGATTAGCAGTTGGCCTTGCAGCGACTGGGTGTTGGTTTACAGGTGGGCATCCTAGTCTCGGCATGATCCACATATGCTGGCTGTGCTTTCGCACCACTCAGTGGAGAAATTTACGCCTAAAATTTGTACCATCCTTGCAGTGCATACATACCCGTCAGGCCACCGCTTTCCTCGTTGTGCAAGCATTGATCCAAGCTATCAACATGAAAGCCTTTGCAAATCGGAATCTGATTTTCTTGTCTGTTCTGTGCTGTGCTGTGCTGTGCTGGCAAACTCGGCATAGAGTCTATAGACAATGTGTAACTCAACCATAATTGGCAACACAAAGAGAGAGGGAAAAGGGCTTTTTGAAAATAGACGCATCCTGCGTCGCGACATTTCTCCGTTTTCAGCAACAATGCCCCCAAAGCCCACATGGCCCCGTATTATCTTGGTCCTCTGATCCCTGCTAGTTGGGTAGCCAGCCTCTGGAGGAATGGCCCCTAATTTAGGTAACCAATGCCGTACAGGGTCCGATTCTCAGCCTCATCTTGGCGACCCAGTTATTCATTAGATATTCACTGCTGCCTTTAGGGCTGGCTTCTACCTGCACTGCCTCAAATTACTGACCAGCCACGTGATATAGCCTCGTAGCAGGAACGCCGTTCCCGAGGGGAGACCTGTACCCACAATTGGCGTATCTTCCTGGTGACCTGCGGCGATGAGAATGAGCATTGCGCTATGACCGCACAGAAGATGGTAGTTGTGGACGATGGGATCGGCCATCAATGCACACTACGTCTACATGAATCTTCCATTCCAGTTATTTACCTGGAATGACTCATCTCTGCATTGTGATTGAACGTTTTTCTTTTTCCCTTTTCCTACACCTTGCCTCCAGGCATGAGCCAGCTTGTCAGCCTGAAATACCAAACTCATACTGCTTACCCTGGAGGCCTGCAACGGGATTACTTTAACACTGTAATGAATTGCGCTTGGTATTTCAAGTTGTAGTGGATGTTTGAGCAGTTTTGGAGTTTTAGAATTGATAAGATTATCACGTACAACCCTAACACTTAGAATACTGGATATCGTCCATATCCGAGGAACACCCTAGCTCGGATAGCAGCAACCAAGCTTCATGTACTCTGTACCGCTGCTATAGATATCTGGGCTCTAGGAGAAATTTCGGTTCACATGCTGACCCGGCACTCGGCATTCCCCAACCCACGCGATCTTTTCATTGTGTTGTACGCGAGACCCCATATCAACGTCATATCTTTGACAATCAGAATGTTAGCGACGCATGTTATGTCTTCATCAAGAAGGCCATGGCTCCTTCTCCATCGCATCGATTTTCATCATCTGACGCCATGGCCCACCCTTGGTTAGAAACATTGCGGACTTCTTCACGAGCGAGTTCCCTAGATAGTATCAAGTAGATTGTCTCTAATCTTCAATTACTCCTTTTTATAACTAATTATGCCGTAGACTTGTTGAAAGTTCACCTTTCCTACCAATAGCTTGGGTCGTCAGACTTGACTACCAAGGCTGCGAAGTCTGCGTACAATACACCGTCGCAATCCGAAAGCCCGTTTAATGAGCCATCTGCTGGTAGTGTAACTCCGGCGGGGACAATCAATCAGACATCTGCCCAAAAAAATATTGAATATACACCAATGGCCTCTACAAATGAAAAAGCAAGCTTGAGTACTTCTTATCGCAACCAGGAGACATTGTTTACAATAAGTGGAAACCTTCCAAGCCCGGCACATGATATATCAACATCAGTGACACAAACAGCACAAACGGAATTAAGAGATGAAACTGGAAACCTTGTAAACAACTTAGAAGAACCTTCACAAATCTCCCTACAGGTCGATGGTAGAAAGAATGAGTCTCGCCCATCAAACACAGCATTATCATCATTATCACTTTCGGTTCCGGAATACGTGACTTCAAGACCTTTGGGACCCATGGAATAAAGGGAACGAATCGAAGTAAGAGTGTTTCTCTCAGAACTACTCTCAAATCCATTCCTGAATGCCGGACAATGGAGATAAGAACATCTATAGAGTTTGCTCCCGTACAGCTTCTTCATCCCGAGGGAAATAAATTCAAGGTTGTGGCTCCCTGCAGGGCAAAATCTCTTCCATGAGCTTCTGAACCTTTGCTTGTGCTGATAAAATGGCCGACATCTCCTTTGGCCGCGGACCTATTAAGCTTTGAATTGGCCAAGTTTAGCTAGAATGGAAAAAAGGGATTACTTACAAGGTGGTAGACGGGCTATTCCCAATGGTGTAAGAAATTCATCTGGCTCTCTCAATCGACTTTCAAAGAATATCATTCTCCTCATCTCGTCGTTTAGACGGATCATGTCTTCGTCATGATCGTTATGTAGTCCGAATACCATACTGCCTTGGAACGAGTGGATAAATTGAGGATCTGGGTATCGTATTTGGTGGTACCACTGACGCGCCGAGACTGGAATTTGGCCGACCCCTCTTTCAGATTGTGATATAGACGGTAACTGTGAAGACTGGGAACGCGGAAAGGATGGGTCAAGCGGCAACACTTGAGCTTCCAATGCCATCGGTGCGTTCATATGCTATGGTGGACGTTCAAGACCATACCCGATTCGTCATGATAAGGCGTAGTCTTGGAAGTAGGTCCATGGCTAGCCTGCTCAAAATGTGTCTGCTATTGATGAGATTAGCCCTGATCTAGCAAACTGTTGTTAGCATTGGAACGCCTCTGCTCATGCGGATACGGGGTATTGTTAACATCTATAATTTATTCGCGTATTCCCAAGCCTGATGGCATGAAATTGCCTGGTGGAGGAATCCTATCTCCACGCGGCTGAATTTGAACTATTGTACGCTGGGAAACAGCGTACTATCAGAACTTAGGGAATTCAAACCCACTAAATCCGTCAAAGTTATCAAATAATAAATAGATTTTGTCCATGCCCTCACCTTTCGAAGTGACATACGGAATACAGTACATGGACTGAATATGTGAACGATATTCATGATTTGCCATCACTTATTGTGATCCGATATTTATGTCACCTCAATCAGTGAGCCGGTTTTCTGGCCGCCATTGTGGGGCCCATTTACCAATCCTCCAATTCTCCAACAACACCCACATATTGTTAATGATCTCAGGTGGATATTTTTAATCAAGCGGTGTGGTTACAAAACTAGGGGAAGATGATCCATAAGACGTCAAGCCGATGAACAGTTATTGCAGCACCCAACGAAACCATGTTGCAAAATTCGCTCTCATTCGGCTTGTATGAGAAAAACGGACCTGATGAATCACCAAACGCTCTGGCAGGTTTGAAGTTTGTGGGCCTGGCACGATGCGTCATTGATTTTGTAACCTTCGTTTATCTCACAGACGTGTGGGTTTAGCCGGGATACCAAGGGAAATGTTTGGGGAGCTGTGTCGTTCGATGTGTCCAAGAAACTCTTGAAACGATGCCACATCTAAGGAGAAGCATGCTGTTCACAGCAGACTGGGAAAGATCAGTACCATTCTATCAGAAGCTGATGGGAATGGCGCTGATCGAGACCCAGAAAGGCGAGGGTTTGGAAATCATGGAAAGCAAGGGGAAGAGTCATCCAAGTTATGGGCGCGGAGGTATTAGTTATGATTAAGGCTACTATGACTTTGACCTTATGTTGTACGATCGAGCTGGATTAGTGGAAATGGTCATAAGGTCCAGACTACAATTATATTTCCTGGCAAGAGGCATTAGTGTCAGCTATAAATTTACTTTTGATGGCATCCTACATAATCACGTGTTTTGATCAATAGAGTGCGCCATCTACCATAAAAGTTGGAAGTAGGGTACTGTTTCAACTGGCTCGATTGAGAAAAAACATCATATCCAATTACCTGGTCAATGAACAATATCTTAAATAGTTGAAGGACCCGGGAGGTCACATCGTCTCGTAGATGTTGAGCGATCAATTGACGGTCTGCAGGGACGAGAATCCGAATTCTCTCTTGATCGAAATGGCTTTTACGTTCGGGACCAATAGTATCCTGAAAGCGAGTCTCTGCTTTACCAAAATTTGGCTGGCGTAAAAAGGGTTGTCATTTTCGATCATACCATTAAACGCAATGATCAATCTTCTCCTCGACAACCTGTCCAGTTGATCCACGTCTATCAGACACTCCACTAGCAGTCATTGATTGGCAAAGCATGGTGCCGGCTGATTTTGTAAAGGTAGATCTCCTCTACCTAAAAAATTGCGATGGTCTTCGGGATGCTTTGCCAGATTTTCATTCTGATTTCTCTACGGAAGGATATGAAGTCAAAGGAGAGCAACATGTTATTGCGCGGAATGAAAATCATCGGTTCTGTTACATGAAAGATATGACACCTGATGGGGTCCTTTTTATCAAGTGCTTTGACTCAGAGAGTGGTTCGGTAGCCAGTGGACAGGCAGAGATTGCATATGGGTCCGGCCATTCGGCATTTCAAGATCCAAACACGCCTAGTAACACTACTGACAGGCAGAGTATTGAGATTTGTAGATTGGTAAGAAAGTGTTTGCGCCAACCTGCAGCCCAAGGATCCGGACTTCAACCTCCTTGGATTTGACAAATGATGGAAAGATAATCCACTGTGTATTCCTTTCTTCCACCGTTCCAATACACGAATTCCACGGTGTTGGACGAGCTGGTATGAGTCGACTCTGAGGTATAGTCGTCTATCAAGTTACAGAGGTCGCGTGGCCCAATGGCAAGGCGTCTGACTACGAATCAGGAGATTGTGGGTTCGACCCCCACCGTGACCTAGCTTTATTCTTTTTTGCCTTTTTTCTCCAAGTTCATTTGATGAGTGATTTCAATGGCCAATCGTGATCCAGTCCTAGCCATAAATTAAAGGCCTTACAATTTCCTCCTGGGATGGCCTTGTAAATGCCGAATATCCACTCAAGATGAGTGGTGCGTCCTTCACCCCGCCATTGTTTCAACGGCTTGGGTGGGTACGTGCGTAAAGGAAAAGTAGGCCAAGGGGCTAAGAAAAAAACCTAGGAAAAGGGAATACAGAGATTTTGGAAGAAGCTTGAGAGAATTAAATCCTTACTCGATTTAGCATTAATAATCATTTGGAGTGGCGGAATGCGCCCAACCCTAAATCGCCTCTTTGGTGGCCTTCTTGACTCTTAGACTTTCTGCCAGGGCCAGCCAGCTAGTAACGCTGCAAAGAATGCGGAATGACACTGGATTCGCATCATCACCACAGCCGCTCTCAAGAGCATCCTTGGCCACTTCGTAATCAACAAAGCCAAGGTCATCCACAGCGTTAGGGGTCAAAAGCCTTCAAACATGTTTTGGAGTGCAGTCAGTGCACCGTTTTTCTTACACATTGTCGGAACCAAGAAAGGGACTTTCCTGCGCTTATACAGCTCTTCGGTCGCCCATGCTGGATAAGATCATATTGATCAATATGCTTTTGTTCCACATGTACCTCGCGGTATGGGCTGGATGCCATTTTTCTTTCATTTTGGCCTCCACTTCAGGATAGCCATCACACTCATCACATCTTAGCTCATTCGGATATATGGTCCATCACAACGATGGGTATCGAAATGCGTATCATACCTAGTTCCTTTAATATAGTTTCCGACTGAATAACCTTCCCAAGGCAATAACCTGAACTTTGAAAGTGGTCAACTTCAACCAGAATCAATAGATTCGTCGGCTTCCTGATCCACCATAAATTGAATGAAAGGCCCATCATTAATTCACCCCGGCCATATTTGACAAGTATAACACAACATAACTAGCACCGTCCTAGAATATCTTCACAGGAGTACACTCTGCGACACCGTCAAAGAACTTGAAGTCTTTCCCAATATCGTAGGCCTGGTGGAACATGCCAACCCGCTCAAAGGCATCTGGTTGGTCTTTTTTCTTGCGCAACACTAGGCCATAGACATGTCGTATCTCTTTGGGTTTCGCTTTACTCATTCCGGATACAATCTGGAGACAATACAGAATCTGCCCACTAAAGAGTCCATCCATTTTGGGCCCGCCACAACGGCCTCCAGAGAGAGGCCCAAAGTCTTGATCAGCGAATCCAATGGCAAAATTGTTTCGATAGAGCCTTGATTGGTAGTCATCCAGAGGCGGGTCTGGTATTTTGACTTGCTGATACTCTACTTCATATAATTTGCTATTGAGAATGACGTATGTAGAAGCTGTTAATTGCCCTTTTGGGTTTTCAGCGGATAGAATATCACAGTGTACCTCGGCCATGTTAGCGAGTTCTGGGTCAACTAGCCCAAAGTCTGCCAAGTTGGTCTCATTATCATATTCTATTTGAGTTTCAAGTGATGCCCAGGACCACGTAGGAGCGGGATATTGCGGAAAGTCTTTTTGAGCTCGTAGTTGCCGAAATTCGCGTTCCATCCACTCAGAATGGAATCGACGCCTACCATCATCAACGGGCATGACATTATGTAAGTCGTAATGTTCGCCAAACGCGGAAGCATGGATGTCATCTAACCGCTGTTTTCTCCACAAAAGATCATGCATGAAAGTCCTTGACCAGAGTCCCGCAAGATAAGGATCTTCTGGCTGAAACCGTTCGATTGCAGAAGCAAGTCCCGCTATAGCAGGAAACTTATCCTTTGGGTAACTCAGATTCAGCTTGGTGTACGTGTTGATAAGATAGTGCCAGAACCTGAGCTGCCCGTCGATACTTGATGATGAGGCGTTTCGGCGGTGTTCAAGGGACTGGATAAACGCTGCTTTTGGATTGAAAGGGTTTTGTGGACTATTTGTTCCAGGCGGATATTGTTTCAAGGCAGGTTCACACTGGCACGCTGAGGAATGCATGCACTCCCAGCTAACCTCGTTTGCCCCAAAGTAGACCACTCTAGATGAAAGGAGACGTTCTTGTAACACCCATCCTCGTTCCAGAAGACTGTGCTTCTGTTTCTTGGTTATATGGCCCACGCTGTAGTCAATATGTGGCCGTACATATACTGGGAATGGAATGTTGTCATGTACGAAGTCCAAAGGTCTTGCATCAGCAAGCCCATCTGCTGGTAAGAAGAAGAGCCCTTCAGTAGGACCTTCTGCAACAGCAGCAGCTATGGTGAGCCATGAGTTGCGATAAATGGATGCCATTTGGCTTGCTTCTCTCTGCCAGTCTTCGTCATCATGTTGCTTAATGCACAAACTGTCTATCCAGAGGAACAAGCATCCAAGGCGTCTTGTAACCTCCACAGCATGATTAAAGGTGGCAGGCAATTCATCCATGGGTATACCTCGCTTGTGGCTCTGAATTGTGTCATTTGTGGTTTCAATGGGCATTCCCTTGGATCCCCAGCAATGACTCAGGCAAATATACTTGGCTTGTTCTAAAGTCGTCTCTCTGGTCTCAATAAGCTTGACAAAATTCTGGCCCTCACACCCAACGTCAATTAGCCTAGTAGGGACCGTTGGACTGGTTGACCGGCTCTCAGAACAGCGGCTGTGAGATTGACATTGTCTTTGCCATTCCAGTATTTGATCGATGGCGTTCCTAGAGTCAGTGCGTTCGAGTAAGAACCGCTTTTTGGGGAATTCTGGAATATTGGCAGTCGAGTATCGATCTTCTAAAAATTGTATCAAGTTCAATAACACGAGATATATACCACCAATGATGTGGTAATATTAGCTTACCAAGAGTATAGATCTCGATTTTGAAAGTCATCTCTCCTGATCCAACAGAACACCATGGCTCAAAGAAGCTCTCTCCGTCATATCGCCAGAATATGAAGTCATCATTACTAGGAATTGCAGTTCCACAGGCTCGCCTAAACGCAGTCCAAAAGATATCGCACCAGGTACAAGATTTCTTGGCCGACTCACTAAGTTGGGCCGTTGACACCATGCTGCCAGGTCTGACAGAAGAAATAGCCACAAGAGGATTTGCAGCGGATGTCGCTGGCCGTACAGGTTTTATCTTAGCCCAGAGCGTTTTACACCATCCAGTACACATTCTTGTCGTTGATGATAGTACGATAGTCTTGTCAGCGGAAACGCGTTGTGCCTGGGTGCTGTGCCCCACAAGACATTCTCTTGAATGGTAAAAACTCGAGAAGTCTGGCACATTAACTAGCTTGGATTCCCATCGTAGGCAAGACATGGCGGATAAGGGTCAGTCGCGATGAGCAATTTGGGAGAGGAGCAAGAAGCATAGAACACGCAGGGTAATGTAATGGTCGAAAATGTTTATTTTTAGTGGAAGGATTTCGAATGAGAAGAATCTTGCTTGCTTTATAAATGGCTTCCCCGCATCTGAATGCGAGAATGGGTAGCACTATGACGGTTATTGGCTACTTTATAAGGGAGTGTGTATCACATGATCATGGAGAAATGTCTATTTCTCTACGTACCCGTGTTTCAGCGTTAGGCAAAGCTGGTGTGCACCTTAGCGCCTCCCTAGCCACGGATGGCATCTGTCATCTTTGTTAGAAATGGACATTGGAGAAGCGCACGAGCTGCGGTTTTCAGGGATGAGTGTCTTACCGCGATGCTCTTGTACAAGTTTCAGCCAAAGAGATTTCCTTCAATGGCCAGTTTTGGGGATATCGAGGGCCCAAAATGATGGGTCGCGGCTGCTTAGCTACTCCAAGGTACATCCAAAGCCCTAAAGGCGTCGGCGGTGCCATGGGCCTCCCATCCCATCCTCTGTGTGGTTTAGCTTGATATGGCGCAGAATCTGCGTTGCCCATAAACTGTACAAGGTCAAGCGTTATGTATTTATGCCGCCAATGGATAGAAAGTGCCCTACGACGACATGCAATGGTTTTCAGGCCAATACAATCAACCCTTGCCTTAAAACGAGGTAAAGCGAGCTTTAACTAATAGCGTTAAGAAATCTCTTTTTCTCCGATGTACTACCCACATTACTTTGGTGCACAGAATGAGACCACGTCTGAGAGGTTTGCAAAATCTCATGGTTCTGAAGCCTAAAATACAAGGGGACCGCTACAAAACTCAATAACTACTAAGCCTACTAAGCGTATCTGGGAGATCAGTTGGATCGGCGCGCTGCAGATTAACGCCCATGTCTCCACTAGACCTGCGGCCCTCATAGGAGGCATCCAATACTGAATATTCGCTGACACTTTATAAAGCTAACAAATCCGGATGCTATGTGGTGCTCTTTCTTGACTGTGGTGGTTGACTGCTACAGTAACTATAGTAGGAAAAACTCACGACCTCTAGCATAGGTGACTATAGCAGTTACAGCACCGAGATAGGGTCCACTCTATGTAATAAGAAAAGGAAGGAAAATGCATCGCGTTTCTGATAAGAGTACTTGGTAGACAGTCATAACTGCGATACCACCGTCGTTGGAGCCACAGGGGAGCGAGCTAGCTCAAGCTGTCAGCAGTAATGGAGAATTGAGTGGACAGCTGGCATGACTCTCGAAGCTCTGCAGACCTTGGATGTGGTGATGCCAAGGTCGAAAAGCACTCTAATCCTACTAGATCAAGTCAATATCTGCGTGGCATAAAATGGTGTCTCCCACTCATATGCGACCAAGCCTCTCTGCCATGATGGACCTCCTCAGTAGTGGGCAAAGCCAGGGTTTCTTCATCCATCTGCTGGGGTCAGTAACCATATCCGCAAGGGAGAGCGCAGCGTAGTGATTCATTTCAAATGAGACTGTGGGCTTATCGGTACCCCAGATCTTAGTGAAGATGTGTCGGACTTTGGGCTCCGACTTATGATCCAAGACGAACTGCACGTGGGACACGGAGGAACCAAAAAAAGGCTAGCCTTTGTCTTTTGGATGAGATTCTGCGAAAATCACTAGTTAATGAATCCTCTATAGGGGCGTTGAGGGATGTTCTTGTACTTCCATAATAGAGCGTCATTGCGCTTATAGTTAATGTTGAAGGCTTCCAGCCAATCCTCGCCCATGTCAGCATACTTCAGGGCCATCTCCTTCGGAACTGCCTATTTGATGAGATTCCACTCACATATCTGTCAGGGGACCAGCGAGAGTCAACATCTCAAGCGTTCCTCATACCATCCTTGTCAAGGTCATGCAACCACTGCGGACCTTTAGGGCTCAGGGAAACAAGCTTGGGGTTTGGTCGTCCGATACCCAATGTCCTTCGCAGATCCTCCCCAGGGTCTTTTTTAGCCCAAGTCACCACCGTCCGAAAGCGACGGGACCGGACGACAGTGCTCCGAACAGACTGGGCCCCGCCGAGGAGGGCGGGAATTGCACCTCGAGCTAGCTTAGTGAGAAGCATAGCGTCAAGTCGGCAATAGGAAAGCCACTTGTTGGGCGCAAGCAGCTATTCACTGATAAATCATCCCTACCGCCATCTCAAGTATCCAGCGACATTTGGCACTCATTTTGGAATAAGGCGCCGCAGCAAGTGTGTCGGAGTGCTGACGGCCGCTGTCCAAGCTGTGCGGCCTGAGTTTCCCAATGTGGGCATACCGCTTGACGCTAAAGGTTAGCGTCGTTATGGACAATAGTCATGGAGCAGTTTGCTTGTCGCCTCCCCCGCGCTTGGGAAACGGAGAGACGTGGGGTTACCCCAGATCTGGGTCACTGTGGAAGGCGGAGAGAAACTGGGGTATTGGGCAGGCTCCCTGCATATATAAGCCTCGACGTCTCGTCCTATTCGAGACTGCATCTGACTATCTCATCCCATATCTACTCGAACTGCCTCACCGAACACTCGCCTTCATTGCGAGATGGATCACAAAGACTCAAATAAAGCAGTGGGCGAACATGAGGTTGCTGCCTCTCATTTTGAGCAGGCAGGAAATGTAGACGGAGAAGTGTTGGAGACCAAATATGCCTGTGGGTTCAAACGCGTCCGGTGAACCAGGCGGCAAACAGATCATACACTAACTCTCTACCCCTCAGCTCTCGGACGATTTGCAGTCGTCAAGACCTTCTGGAAAGCCATGATATTCTGCATGATTCTCAATTGGGCCGCACTCAACGATGGGGTGAGTACATCCTTGCCTTGTGTACATGAACACATCCCAGCTGACCAACCTCACAGTTTCAGCAACAAATTCCGGGCAACGTGATTCCCATGCAGGCATTCATCAACACGATGGCCGACACGACGGTCGATGGCCAGCCGGCCATCAGCGCTAAAGTTGTTTCGTACTGGCAAGGCTTCGCCGAAATGTCCAAGACGCTGGGCATGTTCACTGGAGGTTACTTTGCGGACCGCTTTGGTCGAAAGTAAGTAACAAGTGCACTCCAGCCTCGCCTTGGTGCATTCACCCACTGATGACTGCTCAGGCCCGCTATGATGGGAGCCATCGTCATCCTCCTCGGTGGCTCTATCGCCGAGATTACAGCCTTCGACTGGAAGAGCTGGCTTGGAGCAGCTGTTCTCGTTCGTACAGGAGTTGGTCTGGCCCAGTCCATCCTCGTCACCTATGTCTCGGAACTCTCGCCCTTCCAAATTCGAGGCTTCATGATTGGCGCATATCAGCTTTTTATCGCTGTCGGACAGCTCATCAGTGCCATCGCTACCCAACTCATCGATGTGCACCAGCCAACAAAATGGAAGCCTTTGATTGCTACTGAGTTTGTATTCACCGGGGTATGTCCTCTACCACGGCCAACAAGTTCTTGACCACCTCAAGCTGACTCTTCTTTCTTTTCCTCAAGGTCCTGATTCTCATCATCTGGTTTGTTCCCGAGTCTCACCTCTATCACGCTCGAAAGGGCCAGCATGAACAAGCGAAGAGGTCGATGCTGAAGTTGTATGGCTATGCGCCTGGCTATGATGTGGCATGTATCTCACACAAACAGTACATGTAATGATTTGCTAATGAGATGCTTTCAGGAATACGAGTACCGCGTTATCCAGCATGGTATCCAGGCTGAACGAGAATTCAACCTGGCATCTGGACAGTCAACCTTCCTTGAGATCTTCAAGGGTATCAACTGGCGCAGAACACTCGCAGGTTGCATGGGGATTTGTAGTCAATGGACGGCTGGTGCCCCTATCGTCTTTTCGTACAGTACAGTGAGTTCTTCAGAGATATGTAAACGTTTTGTGATTTCCAAAGTTGACCATCTGATAGTATTTCTTCAAAGTTGCCGGCATCAAAGATCCCTTCCTTGTGACGATTATCACGTAGGCACTCCAGTCCCGCCATAATTGAAGCGTTTGTGCTAAATGAAATTCTCTAGTTTTGTTTTGCTCATCGTCTCGATCTTCTCGTCCTTGATAGCGTGCGAGTACATCGGTCGGAGACCTCTGCTCATTGGGTAAGAAGTTGAGTCTATCCCCGTCAGTCTCATTGCTAAAGACAACCCATCAGTGGATGCTTCCTCATGTGCATCTTCAATATCGGCCTGGGAACAACGGGATTCTTCAAATCAGACTCTGCAGACAAGGCAGCTCTGGCGTTCTTGTTGCTCTGGGTCATTTGCTATGGCTGCTCTGCTGGACCTATTGGCTACGTTGCATCCGGAGAAACTTCGACTCCTCGTCTCAGGGCTCAGACGACTTCATTCAACTTGGGTTGTTATGGTCTCGGCTTGTGAGTCAATATGTCCCAATTCCTTTTCAATCGCTAACCGCTTCTCAGTGTCGTCTTCCAGTGGAGCGTTTCGTACATGATCAGTCCCGACGCAGGAAATATGGGTGTCAAGGCAGTCTATGTATGGGCTGGCCTTCTAATTCCTACCACCATCCTTCTCTATCTTTACTACCCTGAGGCAAGTCGTCTACACATTTCTAGTACAACCTTACTAACGCCCCTCAGACTTATGGCCGAACCTACTGGGAACTCGACGAGCTTTATGAGCGAAGAATTCCCGCTTGGAGATTCAAGGATACCCCAACTCTGTCGGACCAGAGCGGTCATAAGAACAAGACGCTCATTTCAGGCCACGCCAAAGAGGTTTCGGAATCATCTCATTAGTTGAATCAATTTTACAAAGGTTGCGAAGGGCCTTGTTAGCTGGCGGCGGCGGGTACCACTTAGTATTCCATCAACGCCGGTTGTTCATTCAACTATACCATTTTGATAGTAATTAAATGTTATGTTTGATCTATTTGTTCGAAACATTTATGTACAATGTAATTTAAATTTGACAAATGTGCTTCATAAGCGAGCGAATTAGACATCTGAACAGATCACTGCTTATTTACGGTACGCGTAATTACGTCGTAATTCGCTTTGGTTAGCGTGGATAGACAAGTCGAATAAAAACGATGATATGGTTTATTGAATGTAACCAGAATACCTGGGCTAGTTATGGAGAAGAGCCCGTCGGTGACGAGACGAATGGAATATAAGAGCTGATTGCGTGGGCAATTACAGAGTCCTGAATTTGAAGATTCGGCTTTGGGAGTTGAGGTAGATACAAATCGGCAATTTGATCACAGACACCCCAGATGCGTTTGCGACTGGTCAACTTCATGTAGATCTCTCAATGGATGACTCCAGCTTGCTCACCTCCAGCGCCCAAAGGTAGACAGCCTTTATACTACCAGTCGAATTTGCGTCTTTGCTCTGTAATAGAGTCCGCATCTCTAATAACAATGCCATTTGTTTAGTATGATGTTTCCAGAAACTTTCATCTGTATACACCGCAGAATGGAGGGCCCATGAGGCTTTAAGAAGATTCATCTTACAAGTGGAATCAAGAAAGTGATATACCCGGTCTATTCTCTCCGGAGGAAGCATGTGGAATCCGTCCGATTCTACCTTTGAACTACAATTAGCGTTGCATAGCGTATATCTACTAATATCACTAGTACCTTGTTGTAGGGTACCTTACACTTTTGCTGGTGGTATAGCGGTATTTTACTTTGTGATAATTAGATTGCAATGCGGGCATATTGAGGCCCTGCTGGAGATCAGATTTAATGAGTCGAGACAAATTTGGGGTACAGGAAGGGGAAACGGCGAGGAGCATATGTCTCTGGCCGGCATGAGAATCAGGGCTGCTTTTGCCGTATTCCAAGTCACGTAGACGGCAAGGTGAAGGCGCCTTGGATCTCATAACGCTGTGCAAAACATCTTTGTCGATGCTACGGTGATCACTGGAGCCGGTCGAACGCCGACAGAGGAGTTGATAGCTGTCCAGGTGCAATGGAAACATGGGATCGACATCATTGTAGTCAAAATAACATTCAAACTCGGAGATATCGATTCCTTTACAGTTGTCATCATGTTCGCTGTGCGGGCCAGAGATGAAGGCCCTGTGGTCAAGTCAGAAACGTGCATTAGAGCGGTGAAAGCCTCGGCCCACCTGCGGGTGCGGTTCGATTTGGCGTTGAAACTGAGAACTCGCCAAATTTTAACCCAATTTGTATCCTGTATCTGAAGACTTGTTAAATAGTCACTTATGCGATGATTCTCTAATTCTTTGCTGTCTTGGGAAAGGACTGCCTCCCAAGATTCATTTGGCTCATTCGTAAAGATGCCGTGATCTTGGCCATCACTCTCACCACTTTCGCTGTCAGCACCATCGTAGATTCTGTGAACAACTGTTGATTCACCACATATTTCCTCGAGTTTGGTATTGTGTTAAAAAGAAGCAGCAGACCTGAGCTCGGATTTACTTTGGTCGACAGTATGTAACACATCCTGATAAAACTTGCATAGGAAGTGGTCTATATCTTTGATCTGTTGTCAATGTTGAATCCAGGGAAGCCAGTATCGATTTCCTTTCTGGACCAATCAAGGTATTTTTTGATACCTCCAAAGTAGAGTTTTGGGTGCCAGCTCCTTCCCTTGACATTGGTGCCGAAAAACCAACTATCAGTCTCCCTGAATAAAGTCTCTTCCACAGCCTCCTTGCAGATATCGTTCCACTTCTGTTCGGCCGCCGGTGTAACCTCCATAATACGCTGTCCTTGCTTGGCGTGCAGGATACAATTCATAATCAGTTCAATTTCCATTTCGATGACAGGAGGGAAGTTGGCGAATGCCCCTTGCGGCCCTGCCGCTAGGAACATGTTTGGGAATCCCGAGCACGCGATGCCGCCATAGGCCTTGGCGCCGTTTTCCCAGTGTTTTTGGATTGATTTATCCTCGCGGCCATTGATGCTGGCTCTAAGGTAGTTGCCTTCAACAGCATCAAATCCTGTCGCGAGAATCAAAACATCGAGTTTGTGGATGGTCCCATCTATCATCTGGATCCCTTCAGGGACGACCTGATGGATGGATGTCTCTCTCAAGTCTACAATGTCAATGTTTTCTCGGTTGAATATCTCAAAGTATCCTGAATCGCAGAGCGGACGGCGAGCATACATGTCGCGCGGCTTAAGCGCATTTGCCTTTCGCGGGTCCTTGACGATTTCGTCAATCTTGCTGCGGATGAACTTGCATGCCTCCTCGTTGGCCTCGCGATCTGTGATTATATCACCAAAGATACCAAACATGAAACGAAGGCCATTCCCCTGATCCCAGGCGTTCTGGAAGGCTTCACGACGTTCCTCGGGGGTAGCCTGCATTGTCTTGCGATCTGGTTCGAGGAAGCCAAATCCAACTTGCGAATTAAAAACTCCCTCATAGATCTTATCGTAGTTTGAGTTTATATTTTCGCGGTATCCGGGTTCAATCTTCCCCTGTCCACTTGGAACCGAATATTGAGGGCGTCGCTGGAATGAGATCAACTTTTTGACTTCGGGGGCAATTGCCGTCATGACCTGGATGCCGGTAGAGCCGTTCCCAATGATTCCGACGGTTTTCCCGGCGAGGTTCAAATGTTCATCCCACTTGGCTGTGTGAACAGTCTCGCCTTTAAATGAAGCAATGCCGGGAATATCCGGATAGTTTGGAGTAGAGAGTATACCCAGACAGGTGACGAGATATTGAGCATGGAACACCAGGCCTCCCTCACATGAAACCTTCCAGAGACCATCGTCCCAGGATGCCGACTTCATCTCAGTATTAAAGCGCATATACTTGCGGAGGTCGTGTCTCTCAACGACATGGTGCAAATACTTCAGAATCTCGGGTTGGTATATGTAGCGGCGATCCCACGGATAAGATTGAAGATCTTCTTTATCCCATGAAAAGCGGTACAGGTATGTCTCCGTATCACTCATAGCACCAGGATATTTGTTCCAGTACCAAGTGCCGCCGATGTCTTCTGCTGCCTCAACGCATTTGACATTGAAACCTGCGCGGGAAAGTCGGTATGTGGTATATATTCCCGCCATGCCCGCGCCCACCACCAGGGCGTCGACTTTCACGGGGCTTTCTGGCGTGGACCCCATCTTGTAGTGAAGCACTAGCGATCTCAAATTTGACGTTGCTCGCTGTGGAGGTAATGAAGGTTCGATTTGATAGAGGGGAAGGTCAAGGTGCGCGAAATTCCAGCGCTTTAAATATATCGGGCCGCTTTGCATATGCAGAACGCTCAACCTAGGTACAAAGGCCGGCAGTAAGCAGCCAGACCAATCCAACGCCTTAGTTCGAGACATTGTACTTCAGTGGTAAGATGCACTGTGTCGCATTGTCGTCATGATCGTCGCCCAGTGTGCCCTATCCCTATCTTATTGAATGCTGCATGGTAACAGCTTAGGTAACAACAACAACCATGGCCAATTACAGTGCTCAAGACTTTCCATATTCTAACTGTCTCTGTTATCTTGCAGCATTCAGTGACATAGTCACACGTCCCTTCTCCGCACTTCCGACGCGCTATTGTATCCAATCACCGGCTTCCTAGTAAGCCATCGGAAATATATACCCGCCCGTTCGTTGTACCTGAGGCCCAGCATATCCCTTTTGGGGGTGCTAAGGTATGGTTTGTAGTATTTCACGTGACTGTGGGAATGCATTCAATGACCTAAAGCCATAGGGAAATGAAACCCGATGGAGAGCACCTCTCTGTAGCGTTAAAAAGTCACTGGGACGTTGCCGTTTCATGATTGGCTCTACCTATCCTAAATAGTGACCCGGCTGTTACCTTGGCACTCTCAAAGGGATACTACACACTCTCCATATCCATACTACCAAAGATGCCCAATAATTGCCTGAAGATGAATAACAGCAATGTCAGTGAGACTAAGATGTGATTCAATTTTCACATTTGTAGTTTTCCAACGAATTTTGTCTCACTTGGTTGGCGTCCACGCAGTTATGAGGTTCACGCGATATCTGAATCTTTTTATGTCTTAGCAAGACACTCGCCGTTAACTCTGTCATGTGATTTTTGGAGATTGTTGTAATCTAATCCACCATATCCTAGTCGCTATTATCCCTTTGATTATCACCAGACTGCACTTGGGTTAGGGGCAGGGCGGTGTGGCTAATTAATGTCACGGTCCGGTCAATTCCCAACTTTGATAAACCAATCAAATTCTAAAGTGTTTAGAAGAAGTATTGAAATCGAGTTGAGTTGGATGTAATGTAAAAACACATGCCTAGCCCAAAACAACAAGAGGCTCGATGTTGGATTGGACTGGGGGGAAATGCGACCTGGAAACCGGCTAAAGTAAAGTAAGCTATAACAAAGCACCTGCAAGCGCTAGGGTTAAGTAAATGTTATAAAAATCATTGAGGCTCTCCACTCTGTCACTTGAAAAGGAAGCCTCCCAACTGGGCCAAAAATCATTAATTGAGACGAATTCACTGTTGTGACCAGCGGGCTATTATCACTAAGTCCGGTGTTGCAGCCGGACTAACTATTAGCCGATTATGTCATCCACCTACCCTGTACCGATATTTAAAGGCAGGGCTCAACGACGCAGTCAAGTGAGAGTTGTCTATGAAGAGCCAATCCATCTGAAGCATTTTTGGCATTTTTATCGAGTAATATTTTATCCTAAGTTTTTCAATATAAAATCATCAATTGTAACAGTGGATAGGGCAGTTCCTCGTGTCGGTTTGTCTGTTTATTGTCGCAAAATTTTGGTATGTATCAAATTCAATAGTGTTTCTGAAAGTATTCTGTATAATGATTTTCGAAATGGCTGGGTTCTTTTTGGCGTTTTAGTATATTTATACTGGACTCGTGCTTGTTTCCATACTCTTCCCTATTGATGCTGCATTACATTCCATATATCAATAGTGTGGGTCACCATCCCCAGACCTCTCTACTCCGAATATAGTTGCAAGGCTACTGTACATAATTGGTGGAGTATAATTCTCTCTGATGGAAGGGTTTAGCTCTTGAGACCTCCATAGAACGTCATTGACGACCACCTCTCCCAAAATTCGTAACTAAAAACGCTGCCAAAGCTTCTCACTGCACGGCATCTCTTATCTTGAGGCCACGCAAGATCCAAGAATAATGGACCCGATATGGTCAAATATATCGACAGGTCATAGTGACGGAACATGGAGCCGATACTTGATTCAATACTAGGGGAAATGAAAACAAAAAAGGAAATGATTGCTTTCCCCTAATAATAAAATATCACGACACAATGACTAAAAAGTAATCAAGTCTGACTTGAATAAAAATCTACTTTAGATTTAACCTACACCACTAATCCTCAAATTTCACATTGAGGTTTAAGGCCTTCTCTGGGCCTTGCTTTAGACGCCCCTGTAATCTTCACAAAAAATATCCTCTAGTGGTGCATCTGTACACAATGACAGGAGAATACAATGCATATAATCGAGGCAAGGGCCAGCGGTATAACTTATTTACCAACGACATAGAGTACGTCATCTGGGTACTCAGCAATCAATGGTAGAGCTTTGTGTGTTGACAATGACCTTGAGTCCGGAATTGCCGTTAGCTGTGCAGCTTCCACCGGAACTAAAATTCATCAGCTTTTACTCTCACCAGGGTTATAGTCAGTCTGGCCGTCTGATTGCAGGATCGAAATTAGGGTGTCCATGTCTGCGACATTGTATGGGTATCCGGCACCACAGCCATCGCGTCTGCTCAGCTCCGAAGGGCTGTCAATGGTGCTATAGCATGCATCCGCTTTAGTCATATTACTGGTTAATGCCGCAAATGCAAGTGGGGTCCTTCTTGGTTATGTCTCTCGTGTGAATGTCTAGATCATTCTGAAGGAGCAGGCGCAGAGTACCTTTGTATTCTCTCCGCGTGATATGGCAGGACGCCGTCATTCCTATTCTTGGCAAGTGGATTTACGATAATCTCGCAATTTCTTAAAAAAACAATACCTCATAAGAGTACAGCGAACTATCTCACTTTTTGAACTAGCATGTCAGTACCATTTCGAATAAGCAAATACACATTGACAGATTTATACCAAGAAGACTGTGTTCAAAAGTGCATTATTCATCCAGTATGGATATCATCACCAAATTTTACCGTTGCAAAAGTAGGAGTAACACTCAGCTGGGAATGAACCGGACTGTCCGAGACAGCGATGATGGTTCTGGAACAGTTAGGATGCGCTTTGGCAGCAAAACGTGGTCTCGAACATTCCGATAAAACATTTGTCTTTGATCCTGAGAAGATACGTATCAGTGCATCGTACCACGCTGTTGGTGATATAAATATGCGACGTCCGCGTTGCAATTTGATCTTTGACCGTGGCAAAAATACACACTTCTGATCCTATTAATTCACCATCCAACTATCAAAATGGGTTACGGCCACCCAAGCCAGAGCCTTAAGGTGAAGCTACCTGAAGGTGTTACAATGGTCAGAACAGACTACAAGATCAACCTCCCAGAGCCTAGTTCCTCTTGGGATCCCACGATTGACGGTCGCTTTGGGAAAGACCCCACGGTATGTCCTCTCTCGTGCCATTATTTGTCATCGGCAGGGCATCGGCTGATCTATTGGGACGTGATAGCCTACTGAAAAGAACGAGTTTCGCAGAGAATTGTCCGACAGCATTCAAGGCGGGTCGATTGCCAATTGCGATTTATCTTCCACCAGCGTCTTCGACTCGGGACAGGGACCAAGCATTCAAATATTCTTTGCCATTGCAGGCAAAGTGACATTGAAGTCAGGGGAAGAAGTCACCATCTCCCAGGAGGGATCCATGACCGTCAGCTCATCGGGATATGCGGGTTTCTGGGCGATACCGCCTTATCACAATCCAGACAATTTTATCATCTCGTACAACTTGTTCGGCGGAGACTCCGCCATCTACGAAAACCCAGTGAAGCCAACAGGGATCAGCCCACTGACGGTCGCGTTTGCGGTTGACGAGGAAACAAAGAAGCTAGGGATGGTAGTGAGCCCTGATGAGAACTTTATCCTCGATGTGATAAATGTAGCCTTGGGTGTGATCTTCAAAGGCCACGAAATGGTGTACTCTTGGGCTTTAGGCGAAGTTGCGGCAGTTCCGGAAGCTGCGAAGATTGTGATGGAGATTGCAGGGGGGTTGGTTTGAGTTTTGACACTGCTGTCTGTACACGGGAGAATAATTTAGAAGTGCAGATTAATAGAGAATATAGCAATGCAGTGCAGTGCCTATCTGCATTTACCAGACATGAACAAACTCTACTAGAGTTCCTTTTCTGGCCATATATCTACCGAGTAAGTGGACGATGAATTCAAGTATTCAAGAATTCATGGAAACGCCCACACAGATGAAAAAGTGGGTCACAAAGGCATGGGAGAGAACTCATCGATCAAGGCAAGTCAGACTTTTATACTCTGCGTAGTAAGTTGGGGTTCCCCCATTTTATGAAAACCAAGAAGGGGAAAAGGGTATTATTTTGGGTTAGAATTATCCATTATCCAAAGAAAGTGGTTGGATTTGCATAAAGCGGCGTCGTCGAATTGACATGGATCAATTTCAAACTACTGCACCATGATTGGTCAATGACGTTGCAGATTCTCATTTGGTTAATCAAGAAAAGCGTGGCCGAGGTGCTTTGATGATGCAAACTATACAGAAGCGGTTTCTGCGAGAAAAAAAAAAAGAAAGAAAAAAAAGAAAAAAAAAAAGGACTGTGTGAGGAACAGCCATGCATTATTATCGGCACAATTCAGTCCAGGACGGAAGACGATGTGACCATTGTGGTGACTGGTGAGCGACCAACATCTCAGCTCACCGGACTGGGAAATTGGCACGTGGAGCCTTCAGGCCAGACAGACCACGACCTCCCCTTTTTTGCGACGGGTGGTGGGTGGGTGATGGCAGGTGGTCATGAGATTTTGCTGACGGCACACGTGATCCACATTGCATTGACCAACTCCACTCCCGTCTGATGTGTCAGATTTATCCCCAGCACCACTTCTTTATGCCGGGGTGCGCCTCCCTGCATTCACAGCCTCGAGTTTCCAGCCTCGGTCATTTCTCCCGAGGATTTCAAGATGTCCTTGTATCAATGCCAATTGACAATGCGATTTCATGTTTGGTATATATATAGACATCATTAACATAGTGTGGTGTGCAAGCAATGGGTGCCAAGTCCTGCAGCAGACTTGTCATCCAGGGTCCGTCATTACATCATTAGCTTTCGTTACATAAGACTCTGAGAGTACGAGTACCCGCCGACCTGTCCCTTGTGGTGGCGGCGCTTAAGCGCATTCTTCCCAGGAGGATTCTGATCCATGACGGCCACGAGGCACGAGCTGGGGTGAAGGAAGCATCGGCTGGTCGCCATATAGAGTTTCGGCCATCGTGTCAGCGAGGTGGTCCGCCGTCGTTTTCGGCACTTCGAGGCCGGCATTGATGCCCATGAGCTTGGCAGTTTGAGCGTGGCTCGGTGAAACACACGAGACGCGTACTGCCGGGGCTCGTGAGAGATGCTTCAACTCTGAGTGGATGCCCTCGAAAATGGCCATGGCTATAGACTTGCGAATGGAGTAGTCCGAGCCATTTTCTGCTGGCTTATATCCGGCCTGAGAGCCAACAATGAGAAAATGACCGTGGTTGTGGCCTATGAGGGATGGAAGGAACACTTTCATGACCTGGAGGAGACCTAGTGTTCTACACACGTGTAAGTCTTTGTGCTGGTTAATTTTGGAAAAGATTAACACGAACGACTCAATATCTTGCATGTCCTCGTTAGAAACCGTCTTGCCACTGCAAATTCCAGCATTGGCAACAATAATAGATGGCTCCCCTATCTTTCTGAATTTATTCAGTCAGCCTTTTGTTCATCTGTCAACGTGTAAAGTTGTCATGATTTTATAATGGACTCACCGTTTGATTGTTGCCAACGCTTTTTGGAGTTCATCTTCGTCAGTCACGTCACATTTGTAACAATGTACGTTGTGTGCTATCATTCTTGAACGTCAGACATGACATGAATGGGAAGAGGGAAATCCATAGTGTTTGGATGTAGGTCATGTATGCTACTTACGAGCAACATATGTCAGAGGAATCGAGTCTAGAACCACAATCGTAGTGCCCCGTTCCGCCAGCTTTCGCACAGTCGCGCCTCCAACGCCACTAGATCCGCCAGTAACGACGATAATCTCTCGATCCCAGTTAAAGACAGATGGTGTGCAGTTGCTGGGGACTCGCTGGCTGAGAATGCGGTTGACCATGTACATGGTGCCCAGCCCAGAGAGAAGTAACCCCGGGGTCATCCACGGCTCCATCTTTTCATGTTTTGGGTGTGCATTTGAGATGCCTGCCGTCTTGGGCGAGATATTTTCAAACCGAGGTTCACTGATGGAGGCCAACATGGTGTTTGATGCTGGGAGAAAATGCCGTACGTGGTCGTGATGCAATTACTGAGTTTGGTGTCGAGCAGAATGGTGCAGCGAGTGATTTAGTCCTAGGAAATGGAGTCTAGAAAAATTGAAGGACAGGATAATAAATAGAAATCGAATGAGTATGATGAGTATGTGCCCATTTGTAGAAAGATAAGAAAGCTAATTAGCGTTTAAATTTGTAACTACTACTTCAGACATCAAGGTGGCGCACAACATCCATGCGCCCCGCAACTTGATGCAAACCAAAGGCGGGGAAATATAAACGAAGCTTGGAAAGAATCAGATTAAATTACTATGATAAGGCCAAGAAAACTTACCCGTGGTTCGATGAAGGCACCCCGCCGCATTGAAGCGTACTCAGCCTCAACCCCTACTTGGCATTTTCTCGCCAAACCTTAGCTCATTGCAGAGAACCCTAACTCGAGAGGCAGGCCAAATCATTGGGTGCATTACTTTGTACTTGCAGAATGGTTGTCTGGGCATTCCATGATGTTGAATGTATTGCATCATCAGCCACTATATATACGACTGTCTGTTATGTTAACCTTATGGGGTCGATTGGTGCATTCCATCTGGGCCCTCGTC
Organism: Calonectria henricotiae; assembly: GCA_020623695.1. NCBI lineage: Eukaryota > Fungi > Ascomycota > Sordariomycetes > Hypocreales > Nectriaceae > Calonectria > Calonectria henricotiae. Next base: position 15,769 of record JAHVYB010000141.1, on the reverse strand, counting down.
GAGCAACGGGAGACTGCCTCGGGAGACTGCCTCGGGAGCGGGGGTTTTGAGTTCGAACCCGATGATCGCTATTACGGTCGCGTGCCAAGTAGCCCAACTCAGCGCGCTGCGGTCAGGTTTGGCCAGGGACAAAGTTAAAAACACATAAATGCCAGGATATTTGATGGGTCCGCCCAATCATTTTGTTTTATTTTCATCAGTGCACACCACAGCACTGGCTTGGCCGGTGAGGCCTGTAGCGAGGTTAATCAGATGATTTGAGCTTACCCCTGTTTTTTGTGGCCAAGTCCAGCTCAAACATCATGCCGACTGTTCCGTACGTTAAAAGAGTTTCGTTGACGTAGCTGTGTCTACCCCATCACTGACCCAGCCTCTTGCTTTGGTGGGCCCGGCGACGATGACAGTCACACAATTCTCATTCCGCAACCAGCTTGATACCAGCATGATACACTGCCAAGGCCAGGCTGTTTCAGCATCAATGCCCCTCCCGCCTCCCCCCCTACAAAAGTAAATACAATCTCTATACGGACTACGGAGTACAACATATTATTCTAGATTGGAGCGTTTTCCGGAAATATTTCCCCATCATTCGAAATTGTCTATTTTTGAGCTGGCAGCGCCGGGTGCGTTCAACCGTGTCAATTCGTGCAACCAAATACATTGTATGCCCTATTGTACATTGGATGTTGGACTCTTGCAGCGTAAAGTCCGTGCAACGATGACCGGGAAGGCCTTCAATCAAGTGCCTCTAGTGTGGTTTCTAGATCACCACACTCAGCCAACAAGCGCCAGGTGTAGCGGCCGGGGCGGATCGACCCACACCATGCCATAAACTGGATGCTTGTAAACCACACTGATTGGACAAATTTGGTCCGGCATACAATGCCAACTCGCTCTGTACTCTCTGCGCTGGAGATGCGGAAGCGCTGTGGTGGGGTTAGTGGGCTTAATGCTGGCTCCGGTAATAACTCTACTGTACATTTACGGAGTACCCATCCGTAAGAAATATATTATAGTATGTTAATCTGGCAATACTATGTGGCAGATATATTTGGCAGCGTAGATGGCCAGTCCAAGTTTCTTCAACAACCAACAATTGGGTGTTCAGCTCGCTAACAAACGCATGATTGGGCTGCTCCTCATGGAGGAAAGATTTAGCCCGACAAAGCTTTTTCGGTTCAAAGAAGATTTTTATTCACACCACTTATATACTGATGCTAAGCCCTATAAGGAAAAATAAACACTAGATTGACTAATAGTGGAGTTTCTTTGAACTGACGGTTTTTGGTCGAGGTTTGCATGTGGCTTGTTAGCTTCGGCTCTAGGGTGTCACGGGAATAAATGCACGATAAATAAAGAGTCACCTTTACTGTTTAAAAAACAAGAACGAAGTGTTCTTCTTGACATGGATTTTCTTTTTCTTTTTCTAAAACATTACTAACGAGGAAGATTATTCTTTTCTGACAGCTCTTGGTACTTCTGTGACCCATCCTTCAAGTTCAGTCACACAATTGATAAATTTACTAGCAAGAGATTCTGAATCAGAATATCAACAATCAACCAAGTAGCTGTATATCGAGTTTTATTCCATCTAATCTAGTGTATAGGGGGGAGTTGCATGTAATGTAAAAACAAACCAAGCCCAGAACAACAAAAGGCTAGCTGATGGATCGGACTCTGGAAGAAAGTGAGACGTACACACCGGCCAAAGGGTGAAGTAAAATAAAATAAAAGTGCCTAAAATAGCAGGGGTCAAATAAACAATGTACATATCATTGAGGCTATTCACTCTAACAGTCACTCAAAAAGGAAGCCTCTCAACTGGGACAAAAATCATGAATTGGGACGAATCTCGTGCCGGTCCCAAGTCCGGTGTTGCAGCCGGACTAACCATTAGCCGAAAATGCTCCTTGCCAAGACCCATTCATTTGAGTGGTGCGCCACCATTGGTGTAGACAATGGAGCCGGTTGCGGGCCGTGTTGATGGATGTGGCTAGGTCGGTGTTTGCTAGTGGGGGACTGGCCCTGGCTGGCCATGTACTCCGTAGACAATGTGATCAAGCAGACCGGCCTTAGTGGCTTTGTTGAAGAGCTTCTCGAGCTGAACCTCGACGTCATCGCCGGAGAGGTTCACAGTATAGCCAGAAACCCGGCCACCGGCGGCTTCATCCTCGAGTCGGCTGACGGCACTGATGAGTAGAGATTGCTCAAATTCTTTAGACCACTAAGACAAGACAGCCTTGTCATGACTGTAGGCCACGAGGAGAACTTGCTCTGCTCTCAGCAATGCGCCAACCCCACACCACAGCCAAAAAATGTCCGAGTACGGAGTATGTGTATGGATCGCAAATACGAGCGAGGTTTAGCGTAGATTTAGAATACGAATATGGGCTAGTGCGAGATAAAAAATGGAATGTTCCATGTGAGAGTGGGGACAGTGGCGTGTATTCAACACACGTGAGAGCCCTGCCCTGTAGAAACAATACGACGGGAGAATCGATATGTGGCTCCTCCATTGGAGCTCACCTGACACGGGTATCAAGCCGGATATACGACCAGACGGGGACGGCGGCGTTTGGGAGTCCATGGTGTATGCGTTATGTAAGCAAAATGACCATAGGAAATCAGGTTACGCATCTCGCTTCGAGACTTCTTTTGCTCAGTTGGCCCTTGACAAATATTTCGGGCGCTTGCGGGACTGAGACTGCTCTCCGCCGGGCTGAGCTAACTAGGCGAAGTCAACAATTTGACGTCCAAGGATCAGCGACTGATCTTACCGCGCAAGTCAAGATTAGTTGGCAATCACACGCCAACCCAACGGAGACATGACATGGCACTAGCCTAGTTTCAGCTCTTCATCCATTTGGAGCCATAGCCAGAACTTGCAAACCCATCGATCGGTTTATGGACAGGCCTAGCAGCAGCATTGAGCGATACATTGGGCAATCGCATTGCCCCGTTCCCGAAAACCAGCAGGTTACTGTAGGTCCGTCGTATTTTACGGCTACGGCTTCAAGTTCAGTTTCCTGGTCATTTCAATACCAAATTCGACAACGCTATAGCGAGCCAACTTTTAAACGTTGGTGGCCAGGTAGGCACTCAAATAACCAAGGCTCTACTCAGTACCGAAAAGCACACCGTCACCGCCATTACCCGAGTTGATGGCACATCACAGATTTCTGAGCATGCCAAGGACGCAAAAATTGACTATTACAACGAGCAGAGTCTTGCCAACGCTCCCAATAACCAAAAGCTGCTGATTATTTCCATGGCTATAACTGCGCCAAGGGACACAGATCTGACTCTCATCAAGGCTATGGCCAAGGCCAGCGCGTCCTGGATCCTACCAAACTCTTATTGCAGTGATTTAAAGAACAAGCCCCTCTCTAGCAAGAATAGCAACGGAGACAGCATTGTCGCTAATATTGATTCCATTTCCAAGGAGGGCGTGTCTTCCTGGGTCGCTCTCGTTGGCTCTTATTTGTACGAACAATCGCTTGCTATGCCTACGCAGTTCTATGGCTTCGACATTAAAAACAAGAAAGTTGAGTTGATTGATGACGGTAATACCAAGATCAACCCGACAACTTGGGCCCAATGTGGTCGAGCCATTGCCGCTCTTCTCAGCCTCAAGTAACTACCCGAGGACTAGAGTGACAAGTGGGCCACCCCCTCCCGCTGGCGCATCGTGCCTCTTTATATTTCCAGCTTCCCTGTCTCGTAGTATGACATACTGGCCAGTATGAACTGCGTGCTCAAGCCCTACGACAGTGACTAGGAGACCAAGTCGGAATCGCAGCAGGAAAACATGCTAGGTTGTGCCACCACCTTGAACACCGGCGGCTTTTGTCCCAACAGCGACGGCAACTACGAGACCAAGCACGGTTGTGCAAACGACGCTCTCGATTTTCCCAACGAAGAGCTGGATGATACTACCAAGACTTCCGTAGCGATGGTCGAGAGGGGCTGAAACCCGTATACTAACCGGAATTAGAAAAGATGGTCACAATCAGGGCAAGGTAGCCTCGCGACTATGATGTATGCGACTGTGGGCAGCTGAATGTAAACGAGTTATTTCAAGCAACAGATGCTAAATCAAGTGGCATGTTTGCTCCAAAAAACAGTGAGATTTGTGTTTGTTTGTGCAAAGCTCGCAATGCCTGCTCTGCCAAGGATCCAGACTCATCTATGGCTTAACTACTATGCTCTGTGGCATTGACACGTCACTTGCATGTTTCAGCTCAGTTGAAAATGGCCCTGGCCTTCAGCCAGCCACTATCGATAGTCCCGCCATGTATTGATCTAGACAAGGATTTCGCATTCGGTCGCAACAAGACTAGCTAACCCTTCATGCGCGGCCTGCAGTATTCGGAACTATGGCCCCACAGAAGGACCACAGGGGATTGGGTGAAGTGCCGGCAGCACCACGATAGTCGATTGCCTAGACGGCCCAGATTCTAGACTAGCCAGCGCTTATGATTACCAAACAGTCTTTTGGCATGCAATAGCCTCGTCACATTGCTTTCCACTTCTACCAGGCTGTCCTACAACGGCAAATCAATGAAATTTCACAGCCTATCGTTCATCCTTTCCTTTTAGAAGGCCTTGAGACATCAAGCTAGATCTTCAATAGACTTTGATAGTTGATTACCGAGGCGTATGTGGCTGAGACTAGTGCTTATGCTTCTGCAACAGTGTAGTGATGCAGTAATCTGTCCCGCACTTGTAATACATGACGCGAGAATACGAACAACTTGAGCATAGCGGACACTCCGTGGTACTCTCAGTATGACGGCCCAAAAGTGTAATTGTCCCAGCAAGACCAGGAACTTACAAGAACTATATAACCAGAACCATCTTACTTCCATCTTACTTCCATTAATCCTCACCAATAACAAACACCAGAACATACTACAAACGAAATTTCAACATGCCATTTCTTCCAGAAGAGCCCAAGGGACCTTATCAAATCAAGGGAATACCCGTCAAGAGGCCCGGTAGGAAGCCCATTACGCTTTGAAGAAACCGGAACCTAATTAGTCACGCAGAGGATTCTGGTATCCGTCAGGAACTTCGGGATTTTAAGGAGAATAAACCATTATGGAATCTCTATTTGCTGGGTTACTGGCAGTTCCAGCTGGTTCCTATGGAAAAGCAGCTGTCGTACTTCCAAATTGCCGGTAAGAATTGACAACCATACAAGCACAGATTATGGCTAACCTTACAAAGGCATTCACGGGCTCCCACCGCAGGCATGGCCCATCAGCGACCCAAATCAGAAGGCAGATAAAACGGAGAATTTCTATTTCTGCACCCATAGCTCCATCTTGTTTCTTACCTGGCATCGCCCATATATGGCGCTCTTTGAGGTAAACATTCACACCCACGAATTTCGCCTGGTCGTGTCTCAACCCTTTTTAGTCTACCCTCCAACAAGCAATGCTCTATGTTGCAAAGAGATTTACTGAAGAAGAAGATCGCGAAAAGTATGTGGCGGCTGCCGAGGCGTTCCGGATGCCGTATTGGGGCAAGTAGCTGCGTTCAAACGCCGTATTCCAAACATTAGATCGTTTACTAATGCCAAATTTCTAGACTGGGCCCGTACAGATCGTGAACCTTTCCCCGTTGAAGCAACCGACTCGGAGACGGTAACAGTCCACATGCCGAAAAGCTTGCTCGAGGAGTACAAGGATTTGAAGGTAAAGGACGGACTTGTTGAAATTCCCAACCCATTATATTCGTACAAGTTTCAGTTCAAGGGAGAGGAAATCCCAAGCTTGAAGGTAAGCCAAAACGTTCCTGCGAATGGTTCCCTGGCACTGGTTCTCATCTTTTCGACTGTCCTATTAATTCCCGCATGTCGCATAGGTTGATAGCCTACCGCAAACAACTCGCCATCACACACATCGCCGTGATGGAAAAGATGGCAAGGCTACAGATAAGCTAGCGCTTCTGACCAAAGAGCTCTCTCTCCTAAACCCCGATGTTCGCAGAAGGTTGGGCGTCGAGAATAACATTGGCGAAAGAATGGTCTATATTCTCCGGTCTTACAAGAGTTTCGACCAGGTGAGCCACAATGGCCTAGCCGGGCCAAATTCCATCCAAGAGCCCATTTGGACAAAAACGCCCTTCACGGCCCGTGGTAGAGGATTTGGAAGCCTTGAAGATGTTCACAATGTGATCCATGGAATGGTTGGCGGTCCCGGAGGCCAGATGGGAGGTCCTAGTCACGCTGCTTTCGACCCCATCTTCTGGTTGCATCACACGTTAGTGCTCTATGAACTTCCCAACGTTTCATTCAACTAATATGGTCATAGTAACATCGATCGTCTGATCTCCATTTGGCAAGGCCTGAATTACGACGCCAAAAAGACAGACACATGGGTTACACCCAAGAATAACCTGGAAACCGGCAAGCTTGAGGACATTGACACCTACCTCGAACCATTCTACAAGGACGATAAGTTCTTCACCTCCGATCAAGTCCGTGACACAACAGACTTCGGATATGTATACCCGGAAACCCAACACTGGAAGTTTGCAACGCCAAAGGAATACCAGCAAGACATCAAGCGACAGCTAGACGAGCGATATGTCGATTCATCGTTGGCAACCATGATTACGGCTGCAAAAGCGGGAGATGAAGGTCCAGAACAAAAGCTCAGGACGCGGGCAAAGCGACTGGCTCAGATTGCCAAAATTGACAAGGGCCCTAGTGCATTAACTGCTACAGCAGTCACTGCACTGGCACTTGCAAACGAAACCGAGGGCATCACTGATCAAAAATTGGCCGAAGCCCTTCCCACATTGCAAGTTCCCACTGTCCAGATTCCTGACGGCCGCTCGCTACCCAAGCTGGCCAAAACTGATGACACCTATTTGGAGTGGCTTGTCAACATCAAGGCGGTCAAGCACGCCCTTGATGGTCAGTACCAGGTGCATGTCTTTTTGGGCCCCGTTTCTGAGGAAGAGTCTACTGGGTTGTATCAGGCTTCACCATACCATGTCGGAACCTTTATTCCCTTCGGCCAGGCCGAGAACACGGCGTGCAATAAATGTAAAAAGGATCAGCAAGATAACGCAGAGATTACTGGTCAGATCCCCCTCACCATTGCATTGGCTGAACGTTATTTTGCCGGTGAGCTGGAAAGTCTTACTGATGAACACGTACCGGGTTACCTCAAATCGAACCTGCACTGGCGGGTCATCGATGAGAATGGCGCCAAAGTTGAGGACCGAAGCCGTCTGGGCGGCCTGCTCGTTGGTGTTGTTAGCAACAAGGTCACACTCCCCAATAGCGATTACAAGTTTCCCCACTACTCGCAAGACATCACAGTCCACCCTGAGATTACCACAAAACAGGGCCAGAGCGAGGGTCGTGGAGAGGGAACTGGTCTTACCGACGAGAACAAGAATATTTGCCACGCTTGAGATTCTTGCTCCTTCTTAGCATAGGTATGCAAGTGAATATAAATGGCCTTAAATTGGCTTGTGGTACATATTTATATCCGGCTGCTTCTGTTTGGATCGTTTGTCTCTGCTCTCCCGTAAACTATGCACCTGAGTACCATGCATCGCCACGCAGTTTTGGACATCTCCGTATTTCACACGAATAAATATTACTCACTGAAACAGGCCTCATCTGCGCATCACCGCTAAAATATGCTGCAAATACCTGGCCGCCAGGTTGACCTAAGGGGTACAGCGTCATCACTCTGTACGCGATTATAGTACTCATATGGCGTCAGGTATACCGTTGACGTTGACATATTCCTCATCAACGGCCTGAAGGGGAGAGGGGGAAAAGCCCACCCAAAAGGAATGCAGGGATCTAACGGCAATTTGAGCATCAGCCACCAACATCATTTGTCCCCCTCTTTACCGACCGTTACCATCTCCAAGCTTCTGGTAAGTTTATGGGAACAAAGGCCGGAATTTCCGAGCCATTCAGTGGGCTCACTCTTGCTAGGTCCCACTGTTATCGACACCAAGAAACAAACATGGCTGATGATGGGTACCGTGGCGGAATCAATGTCATGATTCCCATTGCCATGACCATTGCTGCCTTTTTCACCATGTTTATTTACAACGCCATTGAAATCAATGTCCAGATATTTCTAAGATTTTGGAAGTTAACAGGCTTGTATTTTTCGACCTTGCTCTTTGCATAGTTGGGGATTGTCTTACATTCTATTGGCTTCTTGCTGTAATTCTTCCAGTTCTGCCGAAATGCATACGTCAACATTGCCATTATCACGCTTGGGGGCGTCTCGATGGTTATCGGCCAATCTGTCGTCTATTCACGGCTTCATTTGGTCGTCGAAGACAGGGCAAAGATCCGATGGGTCCTCACCATGATCGTCTCTAGCTTTTTCCCCTTTATCGTTTCTCCCACAGTCATGAATCTCGGCTCAAACTCCCCTCATCCACAGGCGTTCCTGCGTCTATTTGAAATATATCAGATTATTTCCCTCTTTGGTTTCGCAATGCAAGAAATCATCATCTTGGGCCTCTAATTGTGAGAAACGCGCAAGATGCTGCAGTTGATGATGATGTCCAGGACCGAGAGCTCTCGCTGCGTCATGAAGCATCTCATATACGTCAATATTTTGGTAATCCTGATAGATATATCCATTATTGGCGCTGAGCTAGGCGGCCAACACATGATCCAGACAGCATCAAGTTGAAACTTCTAATAATTAATCTTTTTAGTCATTAGATAAACTCTTGTATGTATGATCATTATTACATACAATAGCTCTTAAATTTAACCCAACACTATTTTCTTATTGATAGAGAAGATATCCTCCTCTCGGAGTGGAGGATGGATCAAATATCATTCTACGGATAAGGCTCCTTGGACTTGTTTCTTTCAAGTACCCGACCCTTTGTGATAATCACGGAAAAGTTGTTCCCATTCCTGCTGAAAGTAAAATGGCTTAAAAATCATAAATTAAGACGAAGCTCTACGGCACGAGGGTTTGCCAATCTATTGTTTCACTCGATGCCTTTACATTCATATATACTATGGAAAGGCTTCAGATAAAAATACGGTTCTATTGAGACGAAGCCATTCATAGTTTGTGGTGTTGTGACCAGCAGACCTTTCGCACTAATCCCGGTGTCGCGACTATACTATCAACCAATCATATATCTACCTACAGCTAACTTAATACCACGTTTTAAAGTCAACTAGCCCCAACCCAACGTTAGGTGGTGCAATCAATCGACACAGTCTAGGTGGAGGACTGGTCTGGGTCAACATAGGTAATATTGCAGATCAAATCTTGATAGTCAGAAAAGGTTGGAGAATTGTAGGTAAAGACCTTGGCTCCAGGGAAGATGAAACTCTTTGGCCCGGTGAACTGTATGGAACTCAGGTCAATAGAAACAATACCCGTGATCTCAGACTTGATTTTATCGCAAACATCATTGATGTCAGTAAAAAAGTTAACAGTCCCGCTGCGGTCAGGTCCTTGAGACGCGTCTACCCTCTGATGCTTCGTAGTGTCACATTGAATCTGCAGGTTTCCATATTGATCAACTGACACATCATATACATCGGTCAATGTGACATCGTATGCATTGAATGATGTACCTGTGGAGTCCCACTCGCAAAATACATATACCCATTGGCGCTGTACAATGGTGATGGTGTTCTTTTGAAAGGTCACCTGGCAGGTATAGTGGGGTATAATAACCAATTTGATGTGAAATGCCAAGCATGAGTCCGATGAACCGACACCGTCGTCCTTATCAGCACTCTGATAAACATTGATAACCAGTTCGCCGGATGTAGGATCACCCGCTTGAGGAGGTGCTGTAACTTGTGAAGTTTGCGGTGCTGTCTTGGAGAAGGTGAATTCCCAGCTCCAAGATCCCAATCCGTTATTGGCCGTAACATCAACATTAGCGGTCATGCAGCAGTTCTCAATATGCGGCGTGATAAAATTGTCAAGCAAGTATTGGCCAAAGATTTGTCGACTGATGGAAATGATGCCACTATTGATACCGATGTCTTGTGGTTGAACCCAGTTCCAGTTGAAATCGGCAACACCTGGGAAGACATGATTCTGGGTCATGCAAAGGTAGTTGAGTGTGGTGACAGCCTTTTGGTCGTCGGCGAGGGGAGAGGGCACAGTACCGTCTGAGCCTTTGTACTGACTGACTTCGCGCTCAAAGGATGTCATTTTAATCTGAGATGGATCAGGTGCATCCTGAGAGACAGCGGTGACTGCAACCAATGGCTGGCCATAGCTCTTTGCGGCAGTGCTCCAGATAGCTGAGAAGGACCTTTGCAGTATATCTTCAGCAGAGGAACCTGGGGGAATCCCCCCAAACTTGGGTAGATTTTGCAGAGCTGCGTTGTCCAGATCGAAGAGCAGCTGTTGGAGACTAAAAGCCGTACTAGAGTTGTTATTGAGTTGAGCCAGGATCTGGTTCTTCTGATCGGTATGGTTATCAAAGTAAGGCGTCTTTAGCTCCGCATCAAGGTCACTCATGACAAGGTCGACAATGGTTTCGGCATACCACGCCTGCCCGAGCCCCTGGCTCCAGACATTCCAAGCTCCAGAAGCGCCCCAAACGGGTGGAACGTTTTCAATAACTTCGATCTCAGAGCAGTACATTCTGAAGGTAACATTGTTTGCGCTGTTCCCGAGATCCACGACTGGAAGGAAGTCCTGGGGAGCCACACCCTGAGGTATACCAGGACGGATTTTTACTCCGACTTTGAACAGGTTGCTCGTGAGTGTCTGAATTCTGGGGTCACTTGTTGGCGTTCCCGCTGGAATATCAAATGGATTGACTCCGCCAGTCTTTGCCAAAAGATCTTGAAGGGGAATCATTTGACCAGGGCTGTCAGTTTGTACGTCCTGTAATCCTTTCTGTTAGCGATCATGATAAAGATGGCTTGGTCAGTCCGTGTACGCAGTAAATACACAATCTGAGCATAATCTTTCAAGAAGACCAAACGCATAAATCGACTTGAGTGTGTATCGTAGTCTAGTCTCAAGACCAGATCCAATATAAAAGATGAGAAATTACATACCACAAGCCAGCACAGGTAGGTGTATGGTTGCGAGCTCTCGTTGAGCCATTGCATCAAGCCAGAGTTAATACTGGCCTGTGTGGTTGAAACCACGAAATCATAACGATATTTATCGTTTGACAAGTCAGAACAGGTCGCATCCTTGACAGACATGTTGTTCGAACTTTATGCTGGAAGGTTCAGAAGAGTAGAATGAGTAATGATGTGATTACAAAAATGGTAATCAAGGTTCGGGAGAGGATACTTTGAGATTCTTGGATGGGTGATTGATACATTGAAACAAGCTTGCTTTAAGTATATATACCTGAGATCAATAAAGAAGAAAGACTTGGTATTAAGTCTCTTGATTCTAGAACTACCATCTAAAAGCTCGGTTTTCTCTGTGGCGCCGTCTATTGATTGCTCTAAGACTACTAGTCAGCCGCATTATCGATCCAGGGTTTGATGGACCTCTATTGCTCCACTTCCCTGCCCAGTTGCAGGACCAACCGATTTCCCAGACACCCACTGCCGGATTCAAGGCACAGAAACCAGCAGATACGCGCAACAGGAGTATACCTCCACATGTTGTCATACCCCTGAATCACTTTACAAGTGTCATAGATGACCAAGTAATCAGAACGCCTCATCGTACGATAAAACTTTTACCGACCATAGAGCTATTGACAGCCATGTTGACTGGCAAGGTCATGAGGTGGAAGGAGGCGTCGCCAGTAGTCTCTTTGAAGTTCGAGGCGCTCTTAGTGGTAGCTGAAATACTCAGTCGTCGGTACGAATGACCTTGGGCAGGTCTAAGAAGAGATGATTAAGATGATATTGTTCCAGTTGGAGTAATTAGATTTGATTTTGATGGAGCAAAGTAAACTACTTATGTTACCAAAAAGGGTACACATAGGCATCGATTGTTAATATTGACCTGCACCTTTTGGATTTCTAGCACATACGGCGTTATCGTCTGATTTCTACATTAGCATTGTAACTAACGATATATTCAACACTAAATGACCATGAACCAATTCTAGAACGGTTTCATCGCCATGGGCTCGAGTCAATAGTTCGCGTTACCAACCCGATTTGTGCTTTGGCGCTTGGAATCAAGAATGCGGTGAGCTGAACGAGGCCATGTGGAACTGCCCGGGAACCATGCGCCCTTTACCCTAGCCAGCAACCGATTACAAAGGAAGTTGTGTAAAGTGGCAAAATGGTTGCAATGAATCCTGGTCGCGGGCTGATGTGAGACAGACGCTTAGACATCGTTAGCGCCCAGCATGAGACACTCCCATGGGTTCCTGGTTCAAGATCCACTGCGCTGCTGCAGAATGCAGGCCTAGAACGTCTGCACACTCAACAACACCAAACAGGCTAGGCAAGCCACAATCGTACCATTCTAACTGATGTTTTGAGATGTTGACAAGTCTCCCAAGCCAAAAAAGGATGCCGATTTTGGTTGCTGTAGTGCAAGACATGGCATGGTAACACAGTTCAAGATTACTCTTTATTGACGATATCTTCCATGAAAAAAAAAGGAATTACAACAAAGGCCCTCAGAAGTTTCCGATCACTCTACATCATTTTATCGACGTATCGTCATTTCATTATTAAACGCAATTCATTATGCAGCTCAGCGCACAATCAGAATGGATGCTCGATCAGAAACATGCCGAGGTCATGGGGCCCGGTCAGAAGTTTGAGGTCATTCAGACAACATCTGGTACATCCATATTCTTTAGCATCGGTTCTGATAATCGGTTCTACGTCTGTCGCGAAGTTCAGTCTGGGTCCACTGGCTGGACTCGTGTTGACCTCGGGAGCAATTTGACCGGGCTCCAAGATGAGAGTCAAATTACAGTCAAGTCATTCGCTGTGGCTCAGAACCCTGGTTCTCTTTACTTTGATCTTGCCCTTGTGGTAACCGTTGGAAGTTCTGATCAGCTCTTCTTATCCTTTGGCAATGCCAACACAGACGATGCTTGGTCTGGCAGTAATGGACAGTCAGGGGTCGAGTGGGTCGCGGTTCCTTTTGATGCTGCTGGTTCAACTGCCGGCCCTCCTAGCATTGAAATAGATGCGGCATATTTGATAAATATTCCGTCTGAGGACACCCCTGCCGGCCTTTCGACTTGTATGATTGACGTGGTCCGAGGTACACCAGCGGCAAACCCTTTGCGGCTTCTTGACCGGTACTATATTGTACCGGAAAGCAAACCGGCCTGGAACAAGCACGCCTTGTCCGTAGACCTTGTCGCGGGAAGTATTTCGTGCAGACTTGGGCGTCGCTACAAGGATAATGTCGGTGGAATATATACCTTTGGTCAGATCAACAGCCTTCAAGAACTTGTCTATGCGCCAGCTTACGACTACTGGAACCCTCTCACCGCCCCAACACCTATCAGGCTTGGTCTTCCGGAGAACGCCAAGTCCATTGCAACGGCTCTAAACAGTTCTGGTAACAGTCATTTGTTCGTTTCAGCCCAACAGGGTATATTTTATTTCCCCCCTGATGGACAGAAAGACGGATCCCAGGGAACTTGCATTTTAACTACCAGTTTGGTTACTCAGGCGATGCACCTGAGCGCGCAGTCAACTGACAAAATAACTGCACTATATGGCCTGAGTTCTCAAGGAAACCTCTTCTATTCGACATGCCCTGCTGGTTCAGAAGCTTCGTCTGAGGCTTGGTCGCTGCCAATTCCTCTCATTTCTCAAATCGAGGAATACTCCTTTTACATCAACAAACAGGCCAGTAGCAACTCTGTCTTTGCACATCTTACCGGCCAAAAGATTACTCAGCTTATTCAAGACCCAATTACACATGACTGGGCTTCAAGATCTATCCTTTTGCCTGCAACCAGTGTCAATGACATTGTTGAGCTAAGCACGTTTAATACCAGATTAATTGTTCAAGACAACTCTGGGGGTATTAATGGTGCTGCAGATGTCCTCCTCACTGCAAATAGTCCTGTCGGTGTCTATATAAATGACGTATATCAGATCTTGAATCCGAATGTTCCAACTCGAACTACTTCAGATGAAGCAGGAGTGATCACGGTTGTTCAACCGACACAAGACATGGTAGCAGTTTGCTATCAAGCAAAAATTGCATCCCAGGAATCAGTTACTCTTGATATTGATCCAGCAGATAAAGTGAAGGACCGAATTGCGTCGATCCAATCCGGCAGTGACCTTAAGAACGCCAAAGTCATGCGAGCAGATGGAACAGTCTCATCTCTTATTCCTAGTGGGGTCTCTCAAGCCGATTGTGAGACAGCAGCCACCACTATCCAGCAACTGGTCAAGATTTCTAGCACATTGCCTCCCAATGGAGCATCGGGGAGTAAACTGACAAATAGTGAGCAAGGACAGGCATTGCCACAAAGTAAGTAAAATCTTTAAAATATCATGTACTATGTAACGCGTTCTGATATCTGAAATTGATAGAAACCCAGCTTCTGAGCCCTCCAGCTCTGAAAAAGCCTGAGACACAAGTCTCACTAACCGAAGCTGCATCCACATCCGCAGAGGGAGTTATCGTCAAGGCAGGTGACCTCTTCAGGTCCATTCTTCACTCTGCCTGGAATGACGTCAAAGACTTCACTATCCATGCTGTAAATGGTGTCTATGAGGTTGTTGTCCAGATAGAAGATGCCGTCTATCGTGCTGCCCTTGACTGTGTATCCGCAGTCACCCATGCATTCGAATGGGTATTTTCGAAGCTTATGATTGGGTTTAAAGATCTTGAAGCATTCTTAGGCTTTGTATTCAACTGGAGCGACATTTTACGGACCCACAAAGTTATCAAAAGCATTGCAACAAATTATGCATCGTATAGCATCTCAAGGATTTCCGACCTTCAGAATTTCGTTACAACAAATACTGAGTCCCTCGAATCCAACTTGAATTCATGGGCTGGTATACCTGATTTGCAGACAAGCGTGGCTTTGGCTAGCGCAAAGGCGTTGGATAATCCAAACTTCAACAGTCCTCAGAATTACTACATCCAGGATAAAGTCAAATCGAACATTGGTAGCGCCGTGTCGGATTCAGAATCACCCACTGCCGAAGATACTACTGATTGGGCCAGTGTTGTTGATGAATTGAAGGGATTGGTCCCACAGGAAAAAGAGACTGTAATCAACAGTCTTGGTCAAATCAGGAGTCAGATCATTGATAATTTTGGGGAGTTGACACCTCTCGAAATTATCAAAAGGCTGGTAGCAATTATCGGTGACTTGGAGTTGGAGACAGCAAGGAATGTTGTAGTGAAGACTGCTGGTATTATAAAAAACTTGACAGTGGCCGTGGTTGAGAAGCTCAACAAACCGATCTCGATTCCGGTAATATCCCAACTATATCGAACTATCTCGGGCGAAGAACTGAGCATTTTGGATTTGGTATGTCTCGTGGCAGCAGTCCCTTCGACTCTTATCTAGAGTCCCTCCCCACATAACCGTGACCCCACATAACCGTGACCAATTTCTCACCTAAATACCTTAAAACTCACCCTTTAAACATATTAATATATAATTAAAGAAAATATATATAATATATATAAGAAAGCCTATATAAATAAAAATAATAAGGATTTTATATAAAGATATAATATAATATATTTTATTTTATTTTATATTTTTAATTAATATTTAAAGATATATAAAAATATTTAAAAGATATTTAAAAATGTTTTTTATTAAATATAAATATTATCTTAAAAATAAATAT
>JAHVYB010000140.1:48547-132480 GCA_020623695.1 Calonectria henricotiae | reverse complement strand
CCCCCCCCCCCCCCCCCCCCCCCCCACCCTCTCCCCCCCTCCCCAAACAAAACCCCCCCCCCCCCCAAGTTTTGACCCCCGCCCCCGCGCCCCCCCCCCCGTTTTTGTTTTTCTCCCATGCCCGCCTCCGGCGCCCCGCGTCTGGTTGTCTCCCCCCGTAAGATCTCTGGGACCGCCTAAGCCATAGCGTCGGTTGGGTTGCCCCCCCCCCCCCCCCCCCCCCCCCCCGGCAGCCCGCTGCCAACATGATGTTGCGGCCTACCTAATCCGGGCCTTCTGGAGGCTATATCTCGTCTCAAGACCTTCACTGCCCCTCATTTTCTCCCTCGTCCCCTTTTGTGGCCTTTGCGGGGACAGACGAGCACCAAAGGCGACAGGACTAACACCACACTCTCCGGCTTCCAACACGCACGCCCCCCCGACCAACCAACCCTAACAACCTAACGGCCTACAAACTACCAACCATTCCTGCGTCTGTAACCAACCCAGCTCCCGGCCTTTCGACAACGGAAAGAGTAACGCAACCAACAACCCGTCAATCCCTTGCTATCCTGCGGCCCTATCGGGTCTTATTTCGAATTTGCCTCGTGGGCTCTACTAGGCATCTGTGCTCAAAGTGTCATGGACGGCAAACCTTCTCGTGTACTCATAATCTCTGCCACTACCTCGGGCCCGTATCACCAAGTATATAAGGACTGACAGCTTCGGCCTTCTTCTCTGAAATCACCACTCATCCTCCAGAGCATTCAAGACTTGGTCTCCGCCACTACTTGAGAACTCTTCATCGACGATTCTGCAACCTCTCTTGTCCAAAACGCTTCAACTGCCTCGAGTCTCGCCTGTCCCATCTTGCGAACTTATTTTTTCCATCCATCAAGTTTCTGCTTGTCTAAATCAGATACATCTTCTTTCCTCCCGAGACATCAGAGCCTTCTGCCGGGGCGTGTACCACCGAGACACTTTCCTCTCCCGCCTTAGCTACACTTACACAACCTCGTCGGCTAACAGCCTGCGACGACCTGTCAACACAAAAAGAAGCTACCTGCCTGTGTCACCGAGCTTGTTCCTCACACCTCACTCAGTTGGGTTTATTTATCTGGTCTGCACTCCGATCTGAACAATTCGGTACCAAGACCAAGGCAGCCCAGCCCCCCGCTCAACAACTTAGAGACCACGGCCAATTCTAGCCTACATCCTATTTACCCACGCGCATATTAACAAATCCAAAAATCGCCCACCATGTGCTTCTGGAAGACTACTCAGTCCTGGTCCCACTGCGGCTGCACCGTGGCATCTCTCGAGCCCAAGCCTGGTAGTGCCTGCAGATGCTCAACTGTTGTCGTTGATCAGGGTGTGCAGAAGTGGGAGGGCTACTGCTTGCGACCTCAGTGCCCCAACCCCCCTCGAGCATCTTAGTATGTCTGACGGCATTTCTCCCGGGATCTGCCACGAAGGGTCACAGCTGGCTGGTTGTTTCTCTTGGTGCAGCAACCCGCAGGATGCTCAAAGGGGCAATAAACTATAGAAACAGCCTCGCGGCAGTGACGGCACCTCACGCTATCATCCTTCGCACGAGTTACAGAACGCCTTTCAGATAGGGCAAAATGGAGTTTGGCATTGGGTCTTCGCATTCGACTTGGCGCTTGTTCTATTTTTCGACCTCTATGGTTTCGTCACTCTTTAATATCCAGAGGGACTGTCGTCGTCTCTTGGAGTGGTTTTGGCCACAACACCCTTTAGGGCGGCGACTCGCAAAAGAAAAAAGAAGAAGAAAAGAAAAAGAGAACAAATCTCGTCAATTTTCCCCGGAGCCACGCCAACTTCTACAAACGCAATTACATCTACCACGGCGTTTTGTTATTCTACACTTCTATTTTCTCTTCATTACATTCTTTTTTGTCTCCCTAAAGTCAAGCCTGGTCATGATTTGGCAACGAATTCTACGGGCTTTGATCGGATGGGATTGGCTTACAATTGCTGGATGGGCAAGGGGAGTCGGCCGGGGGTGGCAGGGGAGAGGGGATTGACTGTGAAGGGGGGGGGGGGGATCGGGTGGAGACTGTTGGGGGTGTGCGGATCAAAGATGAAGAAGAAGGGGCATGAGCTTCGGCAGCAGGGCTTCCGACGTTTGTGGGTGCTTTGTGATGATGGTTTCCTTTTGTTTTCATTCCATATTTCTTCTTTGTCACTTTTTTTTCTTCTTTCTTCTCTCTCTCTCATGTCAAATTTCCTTTTTTTTTCTTTCATTCATAGTCTCTGAATCAATAACTCGAGTTATTTCACACGTGTTTCAGTCTGCAGTGAAGTTTACTTAGCCCTGAGGCCGTGGCCCCCACACAGCCTCGCCAAATCTGCGACCCGCCCCATGCCAACACCCAATTGCGCAGCACGGGCTGTAGTCTAGAAAGAGGGACACAACCAACAGACGATGACGGAAACGGCGCAATAAATTTTTCACAGCCCTTCCCACAAAGTTGCAAACTATTTTTATTTTATTCTTATATATATATATTTCCCCTTGCGGCCCAAAAGTCTGCCTTGTAGTGAGAATGCCGAAGAGGGAAGCAAAGCAGGATGGCAATGCCTGCCGAAACACAGACAGCCGCTCGGCAGATGAGATTGGCGCGTGGGGACGGCGGGCCATGTGGCGGCCGGTAGATCAAACCGGTTCAATGACAATAATAAAAGTAAGTTATAGCTATATCGATCAACTCAGGGAAAAAATCCTGCTGGGCTGCGGCTGGGCATACTCGAGATACCCTTTCCTTTGTTTCTATTTTGTCCTCGTACCTTGTACCTAGTGCCTTGTTGCCCCTGTGCCTTGTTTGGCGAAGCAAGCCTTGATGCTTTGGCGCCGCTCCACCAGCAAAGCCAGGCCACAAGTTGGGCCTTCTCACTGTTCATTCTTTTTTTTTTCATCTTCGTTTCCCTTTTTTTCTTTCTTTTTTTCTTTGGCTTTTTCCCACCTCCCTTATCCCGGGTCCATGCCCGTTCGTTCACCTACTGGCTGCAAAGCTAGCGAGGCGGGCGCTCGGACAAGAGCAGGGGCCCAAAAGGGGAGACGAGACGAGGAACAGGTGGCATTAGTAGTGGTGATGGTTGCACAGCACGCACAGCTCACGCATGGCAAGTGTAGTGTAGCGCGCTGTATTGCAGCCAAGGAAGGCACTGGAAGGGGTCCAAAGAGAGACGAGGGGAAAAAAAGAGAGACAGGGGGTCAACGCCAAAACAAAGAAAAGAAAAGAAAAGAGGCGGAGGCAGCGGGCACGGCGGACGGGAAACAAAACGGTCAAACCACCACCATGCTGTCAAAAGATGTGCGTGCGTGGCCCTCTCGTTGGCCCCGTGGTGGTCTCTTGGTGGTCTTGGTGGTCTCTTGGTGTCAGTTAAGCGCCGGCACCCGCATGGCGGGCGCGCCTTTTCTCCATCCCCGGCCCCTGAACCCTGTCGACTGTGTGACGATCCTGGCCCCCAACCTTTCAGCCAGAATCGCTCGTCAAGAAGAAAAGCGGGGGTCGAGGGAGAGTGATGCTTCTTTTTCAGGCTCGCTATTGCATTCTCTCCTCTGTCGCTTCGTCTGGTGACTGCTGCGCATACTGTCCGCTCCGTTTGGCCTGTTTTGGCTTCTTGCGGCGGAGTGCGTTTGGTTGCTTTTCTCGCCGCTACTGCACATGTAGTCCCGATGCGAATGCTCGCCAAAAAAAAAAAAAAAAAAAATTAGAAGAAGGCGCCCCAATCGCAACAGAGCTTATATGCTTCATAATCCAGTAGAGATTAGCTAAGGCTAGCTGTCATCCAGAAGTGGGCGGCTCAGCAAATGGGTCATTCTGCCCTCCTCAACTGTCGGCTCTTCGGTCTGCTATCCGCATTGAGTTCATATTTTATTTTAATTTTCACCACCGGTTCCCTTTTTTTTTGGCGCCACGCAGAATTCCACGCATCCATGTCGAATCATGTGATGGTGAGACATCGGTTGGCTGTTCCGGGACAGATTGTAGGGGAAGGGGTGAGGGGCGGATGAACAGACCAGGGGTGAGCGAAATGGACAAGACAAAAAAAAAAAGATATCTACCTATTTAGGTAGTCATCCCATCAAGTGATCACAGAAGTAGCATTATAGGAGAAGGAAGGAGTTGTTTAAAATAATATAATATAATATAAGAAAAATATATATTATTATTTATGTAAATATTTATAATATATTTAATTTTTATATAATATTTCTTTATAAAAGTTAAATGCTTTTTTAATTTTAAAGTAATAAGTTTACCTATTACTTCCAACCTCTTACACTTTCAGAAATCCAGCAAAGGAATCACAAACACAACCTACACCCAACGCACTCACGTATTCGCCTGTCATGCTCCGAATTTTTGACGTTTGCCGAGAGCAGCGCACGTGCTGTGTGAGAGGGATCGGGGCGCAGCCAACAACCAACGTGCGAATTAGGCGACGTGGTTCTTCCAGGATCAGTAGCAAACAATGTTCCGATATAGGGAGGAGGTAAACTACCATCGGCCATTTTTAACCCGGATATAACGCTGTAGGCCAAGTTGCTCACAGCACTTCTTCTACCAACACAAGGGTGTGTGTGTGTGCGCGTGTGTGTGGGTGGGCGTATGTGCGTGTGTGCCGCATGCCACAGCAGCGTCCATGGCGATACATAGGTAGAGCTATCTGGGCAACCAACTCCATCCGGTCATATCTCTCTCGGTATGGCTCATGCCGCCGCCCCCGCTCGTATTCTGCCAACCTCGCGAGCTATATGTCTTCCTTTTCATCCTTCGCGATCCTGAGATAGTAACACGACGTCACCTCATGCCGGACACGCATTACAACACACACGCTCACTCACACACACGCACCCCACATATGCACCACACATACACATACACGCAGATAGACACACGCACACACACATACATACAAGCACGCTCAGACCCTCACGTTCCCATTTGTTTTATATTTGTCCTGTTTATTCATTTTTTTTCTTCTTCTTGCAGTTCCGATTTGCATTGGCCCGCAAAGCAAACAAGGCACACAACATCGCCATGAGTATCATGGTGCCATGACACCATGCCATCCCATACCATGTCATGGCATTGCAATGTCGTACCATGGCTCATATATCCACACACATCCACACCCAGCTACCACAAACTCCCCCTCCGTGTGTCTCCCTTTTGTTCCCTTACCCCCTCACGCCCTATCACCCAATTCAGCCTTGTACTCCCCGAGAGGATACTCATCTCCGCATCTCACAGCGTTGCCACTCCCGCAGCCACGCCCTCCCCTTGTCCTTCTTCCTTCCCCTCCCCGCGGGATGAGGCATACTTCCCGTCCAACTACAGATGGTGTCGAACTGAGCCTGGGGGGTGCAGGTTTAATCAAACCATCGCCTTGTCGCCCACCTCGCACCGCCAATGGCGAGCAGACGTTTATCAGTTGTCGTACACCGGACCCGGCCCCTCACAGTTCGGCCGCGGCCCGTCAACACAACTTTTTCAACCCACGGCAGCTATGCACATGGATGCAACTCACGCGCAGACGTAGAATAGCAGCAAAGCCGTGACCTGTTTCTTCCCCACTACTATCGTCATCACCAACCTTACAAAAATGAAAATCCAATTGACTGCGCAAGTCCGTGTCTGTGACATCACATTAGACCAAAAACCAGGTACAGTGGCACGCCCGTAACCAAGTTGTTAATCACACCTTCGGCCGAGTCCGTTCTTCGCAGCCTTGTGGGTCGTTGAGGCGTAGCTACCTTGGCCTCCTGCATCATCGACCTGGCCGCTGAAACTGGCCGCCACAGCCACACTGCCAGCCAATCGCCCGTCGCGATACCACTAACACCCAACGTTGGGGAGAGGGCTGAGGGCTGAGAGCTGAAGTCCATTTTCCCAATGGGCTCAACCCCCCTTCTTTCTTTCCCCCTTGGCTTGAGAGTTTTTATTCTTCTCGTGCCATTAATTTCCCGCGCTCTCTAGTCAAACTCCCTCCGAAGAGTTTCACCATCAACACTAGGTACACTGCCACATCCTGGGCTCAGCCCCGGGCAATGATCGATTGCCACTTTCGGCCCTTCATCAGGCCCATCTATACATCGCCGTCTCTCGGCTCAGATCCGCCCTCAGCCATGCCCTCAGCTTTCATCCTCTAGACTCAGTCAGCGGCTCAACGCCTCTCCTCGGCTGCACAGACCGTCTCCTCTGCTATTCGAGAAGGAAGCAGTCCTGTCTTGTACGGGTGGGTCAAGCTGGCAATCCATCAACATCACAGCCGTCACGGCACAAGGTCATCACAGGAAAGCCGAATCATGGACATCTAAGCTCAATTCCGCAAAATAAGCCAATCCGTTCCGGGTTCTGCAAAGCCATTTCCGTACCGCACCATTCTCTCTTTGTTCGCGGTCTTGATTCCAATCTGGATCGTCATCCTATATGTCATTGTAATCCTCAACCTCGCTGCTTGTTTCTCCATTCTCGTCCATATTGTACATTGTCAGCTATTACAGTGCCCCTCCGCCCTTGGCTCCCTTTACCCCAACCTTCTGTAGAAGACCGCTTTTCTTTTTTTCCCCTCAATTTGTGGGTTTTCATCTTTTCCCTCTGTACCATCCTCTTTTTCGGGTCTATAATGCTCAATTCCACCCCCAACCAAGAGAAGAAAAAAAAAACATAAAAACGAATGACAGCCTGTGTCATGTATGCATTATTCAATCAAAATTAATCATTGGCTGGCGAGTTGGGAGAGCTAGATATTTTGTTAGCCGACAGTCACCCGGTGCACTTTAGAATTTCCACTCACTATTGGTTCCCAGACGTTCCCGGACCAGGGGTCCGAGGAGAGAAAGAGGGCGACGTAGGCGAGTAGCTTGGGCTAGTCGGAGAGTGCTGTGCCCCAGGGCTCCTCTGGAAGCTTGGGCTGGTCGGAGAGTAAGCTTCAGGAGATGTCGGAGACCAAGTTGGAGATGCCGGAGAGTAAGAAGGCGAAGTAGGTCCGC
The DNA here is from genome assembly GCA_020623695.1 of Calonectria henricotiae. NCBI lineage: Eukaryota > Fungi > Ascomycota > Sordariomycetes > Hypocreales > Nectriaceae > Calonectria > Calonectria henricotiae. The sequence continues at coordinate 125,474 of JAHVYB010000140.1, read as the reverse complement.
CCGCATGGAGATTTGGCGAGGCAGGACTGTAGTTGGGGCTCGCAGGGGAGTAGCTGGGAGAGGTAGGAGAGTTGAACTGCGCTGGTGACGTCGGAGAGTAGTGTCGAGGCGACGATGGCGACGCAGGCGAGTAGCTCGGCGATGTTGGACTGTAGTTGGGAGAAGCTGGGCTTGTAGGCCGCAACATCGGCGACGTTGGCGAAAACGATGGGGATGACGGGCTGAACGACGGCGAAGTGGCATACCTGCCAATTCCACCGTCGATGAGGGGAGAAGTGGGAGAGTAGCCCGCGTTCGGTGACGAGGGGGAGTATCCCCCCATGCCAGAGCTGAAAGGGGAGGTGGGAGACGTGTTGAAGGGGCTGGTTGCGCCACGCATCGCGTACGGGCTCATTGTTCCACCAAAACCATTACCACCATACTCGGTTCCAAATCCTGCCGGAGTGTCTGATCCCGCTCCCTGAATAGGCGAGAAGTTTCCAGCCGCAGGTGAGCTGAGGCTGAGGTAACCCGAGTCCGCCATGGGAGATCCTGTGTCATAAGGAGTGGCAGCACCTTCCCCTTGGCCGTCCTTGACCGGCATGCCAGGCATGAGACCCATGCGAGAGTTGTCTGAGATGACAGTCTCCAACATCTTGGGATCCAGGAGAACATCGAAATTACCAGTTCCCATTGGTGCCATCTGGCCCAGCATGACGTTCTCAGAGATACCTCGACAGTCATCGAGCTCACCTGTCGCAGCCGCCTCCAGGAGAATTTCCACGGTCTCCTCAAACGAACAACGCATCAGGGCACCAGTATCAGCACGGTTGATGCCGTGTCGTGTCACAGCCGAAATTACACCACGGTATGTCATCACATCAACGAGTAGCGCAATGTGACGATGGTTGACATAGGAACCATCAAAGGCCAACACATTGGTCAACTCCTTGACCAGAGCGGAACGAGCGGCTTCAATACCAAAGACCTCGACGATCTGGTACAGGTCGTTGGTGTAGGTGCGGGTCGTATCCACACCATGCACAGCCAATACTGCACGCAGAGATGAACCACTGGTATCCAAGTACCACTGGGTACATCGCGCGTCGTCCTTGATGGCGAGAAGTGCACCGTCGGGGCTTTCGACCAATCGGGTACCCTTGGTGAGGAAAGCTCGTTCAACGCCCGGTACACCACGAAGGGTCAGTGTATCAAGAAGATGGGCCTCGAGACGCTTCAGCATCACATCGTCCTCGATTTTGGCATCGCCGTCGTCATCCTTGTCGCCGGCGGAGACAGTCCGGATACGAATCACCTGTTCATCGGCGTTGTTGTCACTGAAAATGACTGCCAGATCATTAGGGTATTCTTCCTTGATACGTTGAGCAACGTCATCAATCCTGATTTCCTTGTCCAGCATCTTCTGTCGGTCAAGAGTGATACGGAGGAGCCACCTCGACTGTTGATCAATAGTGTCCTGAGAATCATCAGGAATCAAAAAGTACGATTCAACCATGTCCACATCCTCAGGAATGTTGGTGGCCTGAATATCAGGATCGTAATAAATCTCCGTAACGGCAGTGACCGAACGCAGATTGGTATATTCTACCAAACTTCGCAGCTTCTTCGCCTGTTCCTGCTTGGCCAAGTGCTCGTTCAAGTACACAGCCATGCTGGGGGTCTTAATGTTCTTGGCCAAATTCAAAATTTCTTTGAGACGAGGCACACCGAGAGTGACGTTCTTGGAAGACACACCAGCAAAATGGAAAGTGTTCAATGTCATCTGAGTGGCAGGCTCTCCGATGGACTGCGCAGCCAACACACCAACCATCTCACCAGGGTTGACAAAGGCTCGGTCCCAACGATTTTGGAGTTCACCCAGAATGTGATCGAAGGCAAGTTTGTTGAGGCGATGCTCCTTGACGATCTCCTTGAATGCTAGTCGAGACCGAACTAAAGCCTTGAACAGAATAGTGGCGTTCGCATCAGCCTCATGAGAGATTGAGTCATTACCACGGACAATGGTAACCTTGTTAAGCAAGTTCTGAACCGCAACGATAACATCAGATGGCCGAAGGTTACTTCGGTCATTGGCTTTGACGTTGAAAACACGCTTGGCTGACTCCATGATTCGGCCGATGTTCAGAGGTAGTTGCATCATCTCCTCGTTCATCTTAGACTTATTAATCTTCCGAACGGCACGTCGATCAGATATCAGCGCATCCCATTCAGCATCAAGAAGGGCCATGGAAGGCTTGTCTCCGGTCAGCTCGTTACCGTACTCGTAATCATTCTTAAACCAGCCTGGAGGGCTGGCAAGATCCAGTCGGTACTTCTTCTCAAATGCACTATCCGACATGTTGAGGATGCCCAACTTCTGCTTCTCAATACACATTGCATCGAGACCATCCTCACCATATAGGAACTGCACAATATCTCCGAGAGAGTTTCTTACAGTTCCGTCATATCGAGCACTCAAATCTTCAAGGGCCTTGACCAGTCGACGCTGAATGTAACCAGTTTCTGCAGTCTTGACAGCAGTATCAATCAGACCCTCGCGACCAGCCATGGCGTGGAAGAAGAACTCTGAAGGAGTAAGACCACGGAGATAAGAGTTCTCGACGAAACCACGAGCTTCGGGAGAGTAATCATCCTTGGTAAAATGGGGCAGCGTACGGTACTTGAAGCCGAAGGGAATACGCTTACCCTCCACAATCTGCTGACCGACAAGAGCAGTCATCTGCGAAATATTGATGGACGAACCCTTGGAACCTGAGGAAGCCATAGTGACGGCGTTGTTCGAATCCTTCAAACTTTTCTGGGTCGTCGTACCGGCCTTATCACGAGCCTGGTTCAGAGCCATAGACACCTTGTTTTCAAAGGTGGCTCGGACGTTCATACCAGGGAGAGCTTCCAGCTCGTTCGCGGTGGCCATTGCTGTTAGTCTAGCGACTTCATCCTTCTCCTCGTCGATGTGCACTTGGACCTTCTCAATGGTAGCCTTATCAGGAATGGTATCACCAATACCAATACTGTGACCATTCTGCAACAGCCAGTAGGTCACAACTTGCTGGACACCATTAAGGAAAGCCATGGCTCCCTCAGGACCAAGCTCATTGTAGGAGACATGAATAATACCACCAGCAGCGGCACCAACAAACTTCTTTGTCAGGAGACCGAACATTAGATGACCGGCCTGAATCAAAAGACCCTCATCCTTAAGAGGGTTGGGTGATTTGTCATCTGGGGCGCTATGCAAGCTCACTTCTTTGGGAATGATCATGCTGATGAGCTGCTTGCCAGTCCATCGGGGTCGTGGCTTCAAAATAGCTGGTTGGGGGATGATACCATCCCAGCCAGGAACCCAGAGCATGAGGTTCATGATCTGCTGTTTGTCCATGAAAGTATCTCGTCGGCAAAGCTTGTATACACCAGCAAGACTGTCCTGGACAATACCCATCAGGGGGCCGTTCTTTTGAGGAGAAACAATATTCAAAGGCACAAGACACAGCTCCTTGACTTCAGCACGCGTTTCTTCACTTTGGGGAACGTGCAAGTTCATCTCATCACCGTCGAAATCGGCGTTGTAAGGAGATGTGACAGACAGGTTCAGTCGGAAGGTAGAATAAGGCATCACACGGACACGGTGACCCATCATGGATTCCTTATGCAGAGAGGGCTGACGGTTGAAGATGATGTAGTCTCCGGTCATCAGATGACGCTCAACCTTCCAGCCATATTCCAGAGAAATCTGAGCCGCCCGTCTGTGGTGTCGTAAATCGATTCTAGTACCATCAGATCGAATGACATACTTGGCACCAGGGTGTTCATTAGGCCCGTTCTCAACAAGTTGGTGCAGCTTGCCAATGTTGTAAGGGGTCACAGTTTCCGGGTAAGTCAGGGTTCTGGCAATACTGCGAGGAACACCGACTTCGTGAAGAGAAAGGTTGGCATCACCAGTAATGACAGTACGAGCGGAGAAGTCGACTCGCTTGCCCATCAAGTTACCTCTAAGACGGCCTTCCTTACCCTTGAGACGGGCTCGAATAGCTTTCACGGGACGCCCACTCTTCTGCAGCGCACGTGGTTGGCCAGCAATATCATTATCCATGTAGGTGGCCACATGATACTGAAGTAACTCCTCAAAGTCTCTAGCAATGTGTGCAGGAGATCCTTCACGAATGGCCTGCTTGACATTTCCGTTGGCACGGATGATATCACCAAGCTTGTAAGTCAAATCATCTTCGTTGCGCATGCCGGTACCAGTGCCATCCATAGAGATACTGGGTCTAACGGGAGGCGGTGGCACAGGAAGCACAGTCAAGACCATCCACTCAGGTCGAGCATAGTCAGAGTTGAGACCCATATTGACAAGGTCAACCTCGGTGATTCTTCGGAGGATGTTGTGAGCCATCTCGGGTGTGATAGGGGTGGTTTCTCGTCGCTTCGCGCCGTCTTCCTGGGCAACGTCGAACGCGGCCTTGAGTTGCAGGGCTGCTTGTCGGACGTTGGGTTGCACATTACCACAGCCACCGTGGTTCTCCACTTGGGCAGGCTTCATCCCTGGGGCGTATTCCTCGTCCTTGTTCTTCTCGTTCCTATCTTCGTTCTCACATCTGCGCTTCTTTTTGCATACTTCCCAAACGCGATTGAAGCGAACTTTTGGGTCTCGGGTACCGATGGCAGCAGCGAATTCGGGATCACTCTGAGAATATTAGGTTAGCATCCAATAGGCCATTGAGCTTCATGGAGTGAGTAGACCAACTTTATCGGCCAACACCTTGCTGCAGTTGTGGCAGACAATCTCCAGGATCTTCTTGACCTTCTTGATGAAGCCCGGGTGGTAAACGGGTTTTGCGAGCTCGATATGACCAAAGTGACCCGGGCACTCGCCCATGGCCTGTGTGCAGGTCTTGCACCTGAACTGGCGGTCGATGGAGCCAAGAAGAGGATCGTTCAGACCGCCATCGCGTGGTTTGGTCTTGTTCTCCTCCATAGTCTCGGGGTAGAGAATGTGGCAGACACTCATGTTCTTGATCTCTTCGGGCGACATCAAGCCGAACTGAATCTCTTCCACTGTTTTGAGCGGAGCGCTCGAGTGGGTGAAGTAAAGGTTTGTCATGGTGGCGGTTGGTGGTGAGTCTGACGTGAAGGTGAAAAAAGGAGCGAAAAGCGAGAGCGGAGGTCAAGACGCGCGCCAACACGCAGCGAAGCGCGAAAAGTCAAAAAAAGATTAGAAAGAAGTGCGAAAAAGCAGTTTCTCTATCGCAATGAGTCGCTAAATCGATGGTAAAAGCCGTCAAAGGCGAATTATGGATGGCGCTCAGCGGCAACGCCTGTCCTGGCCAACGGCCCAGGAGAACCTCAGGCTGGTCTCCCCCGTCGCCGCCACCTCGAAAGTTGCAAAAGATCGAAAGTTGCGCCGGACGCTCGTCGTGGATTGGTCGGAAATTTGCTTCGAGACGTTGCGCGCGATGCCCGACGCGCGTGGTGATGACTTTGTGCTGAGGGCAAAGTTTTGACGTGGTTGAGGCGAGAGGGTCGGAGGAAGCCTGAAAGAATCTGGACTTGAGGCGGCTGGCTGACGGCGATGACACTAAACCCCTTTTGGAAGTCAGGACCTCCCTACAGCTATATAAATGGTGCCTCAGGCTACAAAAGAGCCAGGTATTCAAGACTTTCTGAGCACGCTCTCACGTGCTGACTAAAACAGTAATTTGACAGCAGCCATGCCAAATACGCGCAATTTCGCGCCGATTTTTTTGTCGCCCCATCGCGGTTCCCACGCGAGTCAAGTACCGGTACTTCCTAATTTCCCAGCATGGACGGGCTGTACAGTACGCCGATGACTCAAATCCCTGTTCCTACACGCAATGCCTGCCAATGAATGTGCACCAGGAAAGGTTTTTGCTGCAATGGCCACATGCAACAACCCTGATTCCGTCTGGACGAAACAATAACGCTTTGTCGCATCGCAATGCGACCACTGGTCTCATTCATTATGCGAACCGCCACGTCAGTGCGGTACGCGACTGGCTAATGGTGACGCTAACTAGCTAACATAGCTCCATCCAGCTCTGGCTCCGACAGCTCACGCCCGTCTTTGTCCAAATTATTCGGCGTACCCTCTTATCGCTTTCGACTCCTTGTTCCCCTGCCCGTGCTCTTTTTGGTTGCCACCTTCTCAACAGCTTCGTCTAAATCTTCTTGGCCCTCACCCGGACTCCTACGTCTCATGGTTCCAGTAGATACAGTGATAAACTCGTCTTCGCTATCGCTTTCACCAAGGTTGAAGAGAATCGGCATCTGGAAGCTATCGCTATCATCCAAAGCCTTGGACGGGTCAATGCTCAAGACGTCAACATCTTCGTCTTCTGCATCCAGTCGTCGCCGATGGATCTCTTCTTGCGCATAAATATCGAATTCATCCTCTCGTTCGATGTATTCCACATTCTCCTCGACCTCGGCAAAATCGGGTGCCAGCGCTGACCACTTCTGTGGGCTGGTCACTGACCAGATGTATATTCGTCCCGTCTCCAGCCCACACTCCGCCAATAGCGGTCGAGTTGGGTGCCAATCCACGACGCCATGCTCTTCTTTTGGTTCTTTGAGAATGCGTACAAGACTGCCGTGTTTGCTCTCCCAAACGTATATTTCATGATTATTATATGTCGACGCTGCCACGTACTCGCCAGTTGAACTAAATGTGACATGGTTCCAGGACAGCTTGTTCACAACATCTTGGAACTTGTTCTCGAGGGGAATTTGTAACGTGTCCAAGTCTAGATTCTCGACGGATAGATTAGGTATGCGAAAGGAACGAATGATGCGGTCTTGCGAGTTGACCAGCAACTCCCGACCGGACTGTGTAGTTCGCATTGTCGTGATGACACCTGAACAGACCTTGTCTGAATAGATGATCTCATATGACTTGGCGTCAACGACATTGACACGGCCCTTGTTTGTTCCGGCAAGAATGTGGTCTCCAGTAATCGTCCAGATCACGGAGGTCGTCATCTGCTTGGCGTCTTCTTTGGCCTGCTTCTCCTTCAATGCCGCATCTGCACTGGTATTTGATCGCTTCGGCGCGGAGGGGAGGATGTGTTTCGCGTCAACCGGGTCGGTCATGTCGACAACCACGGGTTGCTCCTCAAAGAGGGCTGCGACAAATCGAAGACTAAATGCGCATCAGCATCTCGCATCCACACGACATTGGTCCTACTCACTGGTCCCATGGGTGAAGCTCAGCCATGTAAGCCGGAGCGCGAAACCGGACCTCGCGCAGCCTCTTACCGTCATGGAGATCCCAGAGGATAGCCTTCCAGCCCTGGCAGGTTGAGAGCAAGTACTGTCCGCACCTTGACCAGCTCAGAAACGTAATGCTCTTATTGTGACCTCTCAGCTTCCTCGCAACACCCATCGTTTCAAGATCCCACACTACCACGGTCCCATCGACTCTACCCGACGCAAGATAGTCGCCTTTCCGGTTGAAGCGCAGCGTCGTCGCATGGCCAGATCGGATCGTATTGGTGATGGCTTCAGGATAATCCTGAAGCAGGTAGTCGTCCGACAGTAGAAGATTCATTATGGCGCGATGCGCGACCCTGTGATCGAAATTGGCGGTTGGGCACGTCGCGCTCCATCAAAGATGGAGGGAATGAGGCGGTAGAACTGCAAAAATGCGAGCCTCAGCCGCGTTGGAGGCCGAAGTTTGATCTGCAAGGCTGAATTCCGCCAGCGCAATGGCGCACGCCCCTGGTGTACAGCTAGCTGATGTCTGGTCCAAGCGCTTGTTCCCGCCCGGGATGCACTAACAATTCCCACCACTGCCCCTCTACATCAGAAACAGAGTCACACACTTGCCTCCACCATCCCTGTTTTTCCTCCGCCAGGCCAGCGGCGTCCAGAGTCACAAACATGGCAAACTCCAAGTGAGTTTTTGTCTTTGCGCCCGTTTTCTCTTCTGACTGCGCGCATCTAATCTCATCAAAGATTCGAATATGTCCGTAACTTCGAAACTCCCGATGCCCTGCTCCCTAATACTTGGATCGTTGTCCGGATAGATGGCCGGGGCTTCACAAAGTAAAACACCGCCCAACTCTTACTCTTTTCTCATGTTACATAAATCTAACATCGAGAAGGATGTGTGCCAAGTATAACTTTGAGAAGCCTAATGACCGCCGAGCATTGGATCTCATGAACACAGCCGCCAAGGCCGTTGTGACTGAGATTCCCGAAATCACAATTGCATATGGTGTCAGCGATGAATACAGGTCATACCCCAATTATCATTGTGTCAACTTGCGGTGTTAATATTGGCTCAGCTTTGTTTTCCACAAGTCTTGTGAGCTGTTCGAGAGAAGATCCAGGCGAGATGTTATGAATCAACGTTACAAAACGGTCACTAACATACCCCTAGCAAACTTGTCAGCACCGTTGTTTCGACATTTACGTCTAGTTATATCTACTCGTGGTCAGCCCACTTTCCAGATACGCCTCTCTCCCCTCCTCTTCCATCTTTTGATGGACGAGCCGTCTGTTACCCCAGCGTACAAAATCTTCGTGATTATATGAGTTGGCGACAAGTGGACTGTGAGATGGCCCTATAATATTTGTCACAGGATATTAAGACTAACAAACAAGGTCACATCAACAACCTATATAATACGACATTCTGGTCATTGATTCAACTAGGAGGATTAGACAACAAGGAAGCGGATAAAACTCTTGCGGTGAGCGCCTGAGTTGTGTTATTTCGTTCTGAACTACACTAACTACCTCAGGGTACCTTATCTGCTGACAAGAATGAAATTTTATTTTCGCGCTTCTCCATCAACTACAACAACGAGCCAGAAATTTATAAAAAGGGGAGCGTTGTGTTCCGGGACGTATGCAATCTTTCCCGTTATACTCTATCACAAAACTGACCAGAGCAGTACGAGCTCGTTGATCCCGATAGCCACAATGTGTCGCAAACAATCGACTCAGTGGCGGAGCCTGTCCAGCAGTCCAAGACACAGACGGAGAAGGACAAGAAAAGAAGGGCCAAGGCGCGGATTGTTGTGGAACACATGGACATCATCAAGGATGACTTTTGGGACAGGAGATCATGGATCTTGTCGGGGAAACCCGGCAAGGTTCCCAAAGAGATATGAATAACCGTCTAAACGGGGGTATCATTCAGGAAAGCTATTGACCCAAAAAAAAACGCCTTGATTATGCCTTCGCCATGCGGATACGATGCGCTTTACTCTTTTTTCATTCCAGTTTATCATTTTTCCGCCTCTTTCTTTCTTTGTCTGCGCTTTTCTTCCTTCCTCGCTCGCCTTCGGCGCTTCTCTTCGTCCGCGTCGCTCGATTCAGCGGAAGACTTTTTCGTCTTCTTCAATTTCTTCCGATCTCGCCTGGCTGCCTTCTCACGAGCTCTATCTTCCTTGTGCTTTCGTTTTAGCTCTTTCCTTGCCTTCCTCTCTTCTTTGGTCTCCTTTTTGACGTTGGATTCGCTGTCAGACTTCTTCGGCGCTTGATCGGAATTTTCGTCATCGGAAGACTCGGTGCTTGTTGATGAATCCTTGATCTCAAGTTTGTCCAGTGTTCCTTCTAGGAATCCTCCCCGCACAAAGGATGAGTATACGGAGTGTTTTCCAGCGTTCTTGTCCAGGGAGTTCAATTTGCCTGATGTGACAGTCTGCACCACTTTGCCCTTCTTGGAAGTGTCGAGTCCCTTAAGTTGTTCGTCGAAGGCATTCATCCACCATTGATCGCTTGTAAAGTGCTGTTTCTGACCTAGTCCTTGCGTGTTGTCTTTGCGCGACAAGAGAAGGGGTTTTGCAAGGCCAATGGAGTCGTCGGTCTTGTGAAGCGAATGGCCAGTACCCCGCCAGCCCTGGGCGGATAGGAGCGCGTGGGCATCCATAGAGTCTGAGGGTAGTCTGAAATAATACGTTTAGGTTTCCGCCTGGCTTAAGATTAGGATGGTGTCGAAGTATTGATGTGCGAAGAGCAAACAAGCGCATAGAAGTTGAGAATGCTAAATCCAAGACGCTGTAATTTTTAAGCGGGGCGTCTCCTTATCGCATGTCGCATCTCTTATCAGCCAATCCAGTCATAACTATGCTACCCTACAGTAACATCACTTCTCAAGTCTATTTCAATCAGTAATTTAATCTCTATCAAGTTCTCTATTGGTCTTTTATTATGGAGATATCACGGTATGTTTTAAAATCGGGGTTTATCCAGATCTAAGAGGCCCTGAGCATGTAAGACTCCTATTTGTCCATCCCGTACTTATTTTCACAGGAATTGTAACACCTATCGCTCTCCCAATCACAGAACAATGCCCATACTCCAATATCAAACTAGATAAAGGCCTACGATTCCTTCACAGCATAAGCCCACAACAACGTCATTGACGTTCCTGTAAAAATGGAATGAAACAAAGCCACATTCACTAATTGTCGCGCAAAAGATGAACGTCCCTTGCGGGACCGGTAAGGTGCTCTATATAGCGCGTGACACTAAGATAAAATATCAAGTAGACATCATATTAATACTATAGCTACTACTATATGCTAGAAGGGTTTAGGACCTGGCCTCAAATTTGTCTGTATGTTTGGGAGGAATTGCCTTGATTGCCTTATCTTCTCACTAAAAGCCCCCATGCAATCCAGATGGAAATACGAAATGCTTCCCTGTAACCTCACCGAACCACAGCTAATATGGAAACGAAATCAATAGTACCCGCCTGGTGCTGATTTGCATTTGTTTCTTACACCGTAGCCCTATATCTGTTCTGACACACTAGAAGTCGTTTAGATTCGCCATGGGAAGTATATTACCAAGACCGGAGATGTCTGGTGGGAATCGGTAAAACATGAACAGCTTGATCCACCCGGACAACAATTTCTCGAGGGCAGGTTACTCATGTGGGTTTGCCCCACGTCATCATCTATGAAGTGTTATATGGCGTTAGCTCAGAAGGGTTAAAACGCCCGATCTAGCACGGTGATGAACTACGTCATGGCTTCTGATTAGAACTTTGCAATCAACCCAATGAAGTCTTGGGGAGTTTAGATCCAAAATCAACCGGGGAAAAGAAGAACGAGAACGGGGGCGGGGGGTTGTTCGATAAGAAAGGAAACATGACGCATGGAGTGAAAGAAATTATGGATGGGATTAATGCCTGTATTAAGCGTATCCCTAGCCGCGACACGGGTCTTGGTAATTTTCTCCACAAACGCCCAAGCTTTCGAATCCAGCAGAGGAGAAATATCAATTGGTATCTAGAGTGTATTATCTACGAGACTACGCTACAGGCGTGACTGTTGATAAGAAAAGCTGGTCTATTTTAATAGAAATCGAGTTGACTCATCGACCAAAAATGAGGGAGAGGACAAAAGGAAAACAAAATGAATGTCATGAATACAAATTAAAAAAAACTCTCTAGAAGCAGAGTACTGCGATATGCTGTTTTTGTATTAGCTGATGGTAAACCTAGGTCTACTTAAGCTACAATAGCGTGATGAAGATTACGTTCGTAAATAAGGTTCAGAGGAAGCGTCGTATAGATCTAAGATGCCGCACAATTACTTGGTTAAAGAATTGACATGATGAATAATTTCCCAGAAATAAATAATGAAAGATGTATAAAATATATGCAATCAATCGTGTTTCAATAAAACAGGCACCCAGTTTGTCGAGCGTGACGCGATGGATTTGAACAGTGACATTAGTTCGCGATACTTTGTGATTAGGTTTGCTGGTGTGACGGTGCTGGTTTTGGGCCACAATACCATGGAAAGGATTCATCGTAGTTCAATGCAATACCGAAAACTTGACATCATTATTTTTGAAGTCACTTGCACTTCTTGCTTATGCGGTCAAGGTTTCGATCGACAAGGCTCCGAGGAGGAAGCACGTGATATTGGTGTTGCCTAGCGTTTCGGCACAGCCAACACCTTGTAGAACCTGGCCTTCAAATACCTCTGAACTGTCATCACCTCCAGAGCTGAATGACCTGCATCTGAAGTCGTTCCAAGGCACTATCAAGCCCGATTGAAAAAGCGCCTGGTGATCTCGCCGGCAGCCAACAAGGTATTCCATGTTCGTCGGCCCGCCCCCTGTCAGCTGTCCCACTGTGGGTGTCACGATGTCGATCGTCCCACAACCTTGATCATGTAGTAGTTCCGTCACTGACCTCCTGTTTTGTCTAGCCAATGATTGCAATCTGATACTCTCCATCTAGTGATTCACAACTGCGAATGTTGGATGAGCTCCGAGGAAACCACTACACCAATGCACTATGGCACCACTATCTTCTGACCCACGGCAGATTGTCATCGCACTTGAACCCGCTCGTCGGGAGGCGCTGTTGAAGCTTGTTGACCAGATCACTTTGTTCATGGTCTCTGAGCTCGAAAATTCTGGAAACAAGCTCGACCTGGTGTCCCCGGAAACCCCCAATGAAGAAGTAAAGGGCGCCAAGGCGGATGAGGACCTCTCTAAGCCCAAAGATGAGAGCTCCAAGGACAACATTGATGAGGCCAAGAAGCGTGAACAGCAGGCGCGGAACAAAGCATCCCGACAGGCCCAGAAGATACAAAAAGCAGCTGTGAAGCACTTCAACGAGTGGAAACACGAGTTTATGCCCAAGCTAGAGGAAATCGTGCGCGTAGCAGACACCACCAAAATTCAAGATGAGAGACGCAGGCGCGAGGAGGCCTTGGAGAAAAAGAGGCTTGACACACCCGAGGACGGCGAGCATCTCATCAATTTTGGCGAGGTGAAAATTGAAAAATCGAAGCACCTCACCTCGCTCCAGGAATTATATGATCGCGTCCCTACGAAGCTAACAGAAACCCCCCAGGAAGACAGAAGAGAGGCAATCGCTTGTATTTTGCTTCTACTTCTATCAACGGGAAAATACTCTGCTCATTCCCGAGCCCTAGCCCTCTACCTTGCTTCCTCTTTAGATGTGCACCCGTCCTTTATTGCCCAGGAAGAGGTTGAGATTGCCAAGTCTCTAATTGAGTCTGCCTCGGCAGATGATAAGCAGAAGGAGGCCATGTCCGCTGAGGCAGAAGCCGCCAAGCGCCGCCAAGAGAACAAATTTAGCAGATTTTGGAAAGTCGGACTTGCATCTGTCGCCGGAGCTACTATTATTGGTGTCACCGGTGGACTAGCAGCGCCGCTGGTTGCCGGTGCCATAGGCGGTGTTCTCGGTGGCGTTGGATTGGGAGGAGTGGCTAGCTTTCTAGGTATTTTTTGGATGAACGGTGCTCTCGTCGGAGCTTTATTTGGAGCATATGGAGCCAAAATGACAGCAAGTCTTGGAATGTGCGTTTCCCTGATGGCTACGCTAACTTATGTTGCAGGGTACGATGATGGACGAATATGCAAAGGAAGTTGAAGATTTCCGCTTTATCCCACTCAAGGAAGAATGGGGGAACAGTAAAACAGAAAGCCAGCAAATCAGGCAGGAACATCGGCTACGAGTTACCATTGGAATCAACGGTTGGTTGGATACAGAGGAGGATATCACCAAACCCTGGCGCGTTATCAACGATGATTCCGAAGTATTCGCCTTGCGTTATGAGCTCAAGACCCTTATGGCTCTGGGAAGCGCCCTGCAAGCTTTGGTGAAATCTTGGGCTTGGAACACGCTCAAACTTGAAGTTCTCAAGCGTACCGTGCTTGCAACACTTCTTGCGGCTCTTTGGCCTATACAGGTGATCACTGCCGCCTCCAATGTCGACAACCCATTCAACCGGGCCCATAATCGTTCTCGCAAGGCCGGCAGACTTCTTGCAGACGCTCTGATTAATAAGGTCCAAGGCGAACGCCCTGTCACGCTTGTGGGATACTCGCTTGGTGCCACTACTATCCATGCTTGCTTGCAATCTTTGGCTGAGCGAGAAGCCTTTGGACTCATTGACACAGTTGTTCTTATTGGCACACCGGCACCATCTGCATCCGCCCATTGGCGTACACTGCGCACAGTCGTGTCTGGTAAGATTTTCAATGTGTACACTGAGAATGACATGGTTTTGGGTTTCATGTACAGAGCGCACAGTCTTGCCTTTGGTGTAGCTGGTCTGCAGGCCATCAAGGACGTCAAAGGTGTTGAGAATCTGGACCTGAGCGAGGCAGTTAGCGGCCACTTGCGATACCCTAACATAACAGGCGAGATCCTGGTCAAGTGTGGTTTCCTTGGAACTGTGGCAGCTGCTGAGATTGAGAAGGATGATCTGATCAAAATGAAAGAAAACCAAGGTGAGGGGGACCTGATTGATTTTAGCCAGGAACCCTTACAAGATGCCCAGAACAAACCACAGTCTCCAAGCCTGATGCAGCTAAACAATGATCTCCGCGATATTAATATCTCGCCACCAGGTCTTGTCTCCCCATCAGCGCCTCCAGCTCAAGAATCGAAGTCCGAGGATCCATATTCGGGGTCTGGTGGCCTGCCGTTGCCCCGCCGTCTGACCAACAGGGATGCGGATGCATCCCCTCCCTTGCATCGACGGTCGACGGCGGCTTCAAACGATGATCACTTGCCCTCTCCCCCCCGTCGGCCTACGCAAACCTCAAAGGACGAGGAAGATGCCGAGGAGGAGCCACCGGCCATCCCACGTCGGACATCTGGACCTGAACGCGTTGCTGACAAGCCTCCCGTGACTCAACAGGCACGACCTCTAACCCCAGAATCCAATGCAGATGATGACGAGGAGTACGGAGGCATCACAATGGTGGATAATGATTCTAGCGACGATGAGGGTCCGAATAGGCATTGTTAAAGTAGTTCCCAAATATTGCGTCTACCATAGAATCGGTTGAAATGGACGATCACTCTGGCTGGCTGATACTCCTTTTTTGACTGTTTTCCTGGATATCTTACGCTTTACGGAGAAGGTTGAAATGAATTGAATATTAGTCATAGCCAATGGAGAAGTGGCAATCGAAGGATGAACGGCACTCATCAGGTTTGATTCACTACATGTCAATCACATGTGAAGGCTCGCAAGCTGAAAACCAACGTCCAAATGTAACAGATATCTCTTTTTTTCTCTCAAGCAACATCGCTTTCGCAACTACCTAAGTAGACATTTCAAATCCTTCCCTTAACAACGGACGGATTGTTAGGGAGACTAGTAGCAGTCCTAAGTTATGATAAGGCTAAACCGCTTTTTCCTCACCCTTGACGAAGTGTAATAGCAGATGGGTAGAGAATCGGGGAAAAAATAGAAGGATATGACGAGGAGAAAATAGCTAGTCGAAATATGGCCAGAATGTGAAACGAAACATCTCCTCTGTTTGTTCGCCCAGGGTAGAGAAAATAACCGAGGAATGAAACCTGGAAATGGAGTTACCGCAGCTCCTGGCTTGTCTCTCCCCTTCTCTCCTTTCTTCTTCTGCTGGTCTTTCGAGTGCTCGCGTGACTTTTCTTCTTCTCCCCTCTTCTAAGTGGTATCATGTATGTAAAAAATGAAGGCACAAATAACAACGAGATGAAACAGGAATGGGAGCGACGGCTGGTATTAGGTGTAGGTGGGCATAGGATGGATATCTTGAGCCCTGCCGCATTAACGGCGAGTGCAAAAGCGGCGAGTTGCATGATAATAACCAGAAATAGGAAATCAGGTTGACTGAATTGACTCAGCGTCAAGATTGACGAACGGAATATTTAGAATTCTTAAGGGCGGCGGGCGGCGGCGGCAGCAGCAGCAGCGTGAGGGCCAGCGGTGCCCTCCATGTTACCGGTGAGTTCGGCAACACGGGCTTTGATGCGGGCAACTCGGGATTCAATAGCTTCACATGATGTTAGTCATTTGCGCAACTTGGATGATACCCATCAGTCAAACTCACTCTCTTCGCCACTGGTATTGTCATCGTCTCCATCAGTAGAAGGTTTGTTGGTGATGGTACGGGTGAGGTCGTCGTTCTGGCGGATGGCGGTTCGATCGGCAGCATTCTTGCGAATCTGAGCCCAGCGATCCTGAACTCCAGGGCTGGCGCTTTGGCTGAGCTTCTCCTCGGGCTCGTCGTTGGTTAGCTTGGAGGGCTGTCTTGGCTTGCGGTCGATCGGGGGAGAGATCGTATCATCGTCGTTGTCGGTGTCAGTGACGAAAGCTGGTTGGTCCTCGAGCGGGCCCTGGTTGAACTGTGTCGTCTCCTCGGCGGTCTCTTCATCGGCTTCGGGAGCCTTCGCGGCCTCAGCGGGAACCTCAGTCTCCTCAACGGCCGAGGTAGGCTCAGGGGTCTGAGCGGGAGTAGGAACCTGCTGGACGGGAGGTTCAGGTGTAGGCTGGTCTCTCTTCAGTCTGTGGTTCAGGTCAGTGGCAGCGTTGTCAGGAACCTTGGAGCCGCGATTCTTGCGGAACAGCTTGCGGAAGCCTCGGCTCTCCTTGGCGTCCTTCGCCTTGGGCTGCTTCTTGCCCTCAGGGCTGGCAGGCTCAGGAGTGGCCACATTTTGCCGAGTGACCTGATCAAAGATGTCATCCTTGGGAGGAGGAACTGGGCTGACAGGGGGCTCGTACTGCTCCTGGGGCTGGATCTCTTCCGCGGGCTCAACTGGGGGCAGCGTCTTCTCCGCCTCAGGCTCTGGGGTTGGAGGTGCTTGCTCTTTGGTCGGCACCTCAGGGGGCTGATCGTTGCCGTTCACACTTCCGTTTATCTCAATGTCGTCACCAATGCGCTCCGAGGGGACAGGGGACATGGTCATGCCACGACCAGCGTTGCTGTTGGCCATGTAAACATCTTTAATAGACCCCTTGTCGTACTTCTTAACCCATTTTAGTGCTGATGAGGCCTCACCAATGATGGCCGGCTGCAGCGTAAGAACACTATTAGTCTTCTCCGCCATCAGCTCGGCATCTGTACGGCCGCGCCGCTGGGACTGCTGTTGTTGAGCAGCCTGTTTCTTCTCCTGGAGTTCTTGGGCACGTAGCTGAGCAGCCTTAGCTTGGATCCTGGCATGCGTGTCGGGACCAATGCTGGCTTTGCTCCCTCCGTTCACCGAATTCTGCAGATTAGATTTTCCAGCCGACTTTCTTCGACTAAGACCCATTCCACGTCGAGTCCACGAGAAGAAGCCTTTCTTCTCAGCAATGTAGGCACCCTCCTGGGGCTCAGGGGCGGCACCGGCAATCATTTCTTCCATGACTAGCCATCGGCCGGCCTTGATCCTCGTCTCGATGATAGTGCATCGACCAAAGGCTGATTTTCGCTCGGAGGTTTCCTCAGGGGCCAGACTAGTCATCCAGACCCACCAAAAAGCATCGTCGAGCGAAAAGTTGGTGATACTGGCCAATTCACCAGGCTCAAGGCACTGATCGGATTCGAGTCGCGGTCGGTGAGATTGGGAGCTTTTCTGTCTCGGTGCCATCTCGATTGGGGGAAGGACCTTGTCAGGGGGGAGAAGGAGGTTCGGTCGGGAGGCCGAGCCCTCATCGACAAAGCCCGATGAGAGGAAGTCGGCCCAGGACGGAGTGGTTGGCCTGTCCAAGCCATTACCAGAAGCAGGTGCTCTCCTGAGACCTTCGGGGTGCTTCTGAGCGAAAGCGCTCTCGTCATCGTCCTCATCATCGTCCAATGTGCTCGAAAAGCCAATGTCCTCAAATCGAGACCAAGAGGCATCGCGTAGACTCGTTGAATGCTTCGTACTAGATGCCTGAGACTGGTTGGCTCCAGAGATCGCCTTCAGGACTCGACGGCATTCATCTGTCAGTGCCTGCACAGGATCCTGGTACTCTGAGAATTCCTGAAGGGCTCGATCCTCGTCGCGGTATTGGAAATGGTTGGCACGACGCAAAAGGGCAAATGGCGTTGGTGAAACAGTATCAACAATCATGACAACCTTGTTCGTTGTTGTAAACATGAGGTCAGGGCGTTGGGGAGGGTATTCGGTCTCCTGAAGCAGTTTTTGGAGAGACATGGGTAGCATAGAGATACCGCCCACATTCTGTTCAGGAGACAGGGACCGGAGATAAGCGAAGAACATATGGCTCGTAGCATCGGCGGTACTGTGATTGCACAATGAGTATGGGGAACGGAGGGGCTGTCTGAGACACTGAGACTCACCTGAGCCAAGAGTTGTATCCCCCCTCAAAGCCTTTCTTGGTGTCCTTGTGCTCGAAGGCCCACCAAGCTGCCATTCGAGATAGCTTGCGACCACCAAGACCATTACTTTTGCCATGAGCTGCAATTGCAGCTATGAGATCAAAGAAGTCGAATATGATGCGTTGACGGGCTCCATTCTCGACGCTAATGGGAATGAATGTCTTGAATGAGTCTCGGGCCATGTTCGAGTCTAAGGTGGGTAGGGTTAGCCACACCGTTGGGTCAGGGGTTGAACGGGCCAACGCTGGAATTCACATACCAAACTCTCCCACCTTGAACAGCTCGTAGGCATCCCAGCCAACGATGCCGCCCTGAAGTCTGCTCCAACACCATTTTGCAACGCCAGAGATGACCTGTTGTGGACGAAAGTTAGAACGTAGGGCCACGCCAAACTTTGTATATTTTGCTTAAGACGTACCATAGGCTCGGCCATGCGAAGCTCCTGCAGTAATTGGTCGCCCTGCAGGTGCTGATGAGTCTGGAAAAAGTGCCGAATAAAGGTGCGCACAGCACTGGGATCAGAGGTGGGTCGGAATGGTAGAAGTAGAAAGGGAAGATCGAGGGCTGGCGCAAGACGTGGGGTTAGCAACCCAGTTCATTTTCATAAGCCGGTACTGGGAAGTCGTATGGGGGATGCAAGATGCAGGCTTGACGTACCTCGTGCCTTTAGCTCCTCAGTGCAACATCGGATCAACTCGTGGACTTCTTCGGGTTCGACATAAGTTCGTGTCCAGGCATCGGTCCATGTGGGTTTGGCGGGCAGCGAGTCAGTGTCGCTTCCCTTTTTCTTTCTGTAGTCCTTGCCCTTGAGGCGGGAAAAGAGTCCAGCCATGACGGGTGGCGGAGGCGAGGACGAGCGCGAAGACGAGCACTCAGACGCAGCTGGATTATGGCTGAAGCAGGAACAGATCAAGGGAAGGCGGCGGCGCACTTGGCCTAGAGGTGGTGATTGCTTCTCCAGTTCGGCCACCGTGACGGAAGAGGAAAATCCGAGGGGAAAAGCAAAGAAAGGAAAGATCCCTGCCGCGCGAAGGTAACCAGGGGTTGATTCTGTGGTCGCGGGGCCGTGCCGTCGTCACAACCTGGCCGCGACGTGGTGAGCGAAGGATGGCGCCAGGCGACGTGTAAGTCGTCGTGGGAGGGCGGCGAGCGTGATCGGACGCGAACGTTGCCTGCGTCTGGCGTCGGGGGCGCAACGTTGGGCGAGAGGTCGACAATGCGAAAGTGACGTTGCTCGGCGTGATAGCATAGGTCGGGGTAAAAAAGAGGTTTGAGTTGAGTCGAGTCGTGGCTCGCTTGTCGTAGAAAATGAAACTGCCGTTGGGAGGGGGAGGAAGCAACCAAAGAAGGCGTGCAGCCGCCAGCAAGAAAAAAATAAAAGGTATGTAAAAGTCAATAGGCAACGGGTATGACCTGTGGCAGAAAATCTGAGAGAAGGAAATTAAGAAAGAATTAAACAAGCCAAGGCCCAATGAACAGACGTAAGAGAGAAGAAGGAGAGGAGAGAAAGGTGACGATGGACGAGGGACACACTGGTAAGGGATCAAACTGGCTGGGGGTTAGGAAAAGAAAGACATGGGACCGGGGACATTGGATATGGGGACATGTATGGTGGACTGGGACGACCGAAGCAGCGTAGAGCAGTTTTCGCACTCAGGGGCGCGACGGGGATACGTGACGGCGCGACAAGGTCCTGGGACAGTACGTACAGCACTAAGATTGGGCGCCGAGCTGGGATTACAGGCTTGGGACATGGGGGGGCACTGAGTAGTGCAGTGGTGTGGGCATGGGCCATTTTCCTTTTGGGGGGGAGTGTCTAGATGGACGCAGCGGACGAGGAGGGGTGAAAGTGACGGACACCCGTGTACAATGACGAGTGTGCGAGTTGAACAAGATCGATCTGCTGGTTGGACAGGATCTAGCGGCAATCATGATATGTCCCAGTCTGTGACTGTGGCTCATACCTGACAATTGAGTTTGTGCCACTGTTTTGCTGCTGGTCATGATCTCCTCCTGAGTGGGTTGTTTCTAATTACAAGCCTCCTCCAATGTTCATATGGCTGCAACGTTTCCTAACGAACTGAAAAAAAGGTAGGATATTGCTCTAAGAAGAATAAATAAAATAAAAAGACCGCCGTCGTTCTGTCAGCTCCTTCTCTTATGCTCGGGTGCTTCTAGACTGCGCGGATCGAGACAGGACACCCTCCGTGCGTCTTTCTTCTGGAACGGCCGTGATTGCTGAGGCTGAAATAGGAGATGCGGCGTAGCACCGTTCGAAACCAAACCAGCTCGTGGATCTGGGAGAAACAAGCAGCGTGTTCGGTGGACGCCGCTTCTCCCACGAACCCACAAGATATTCGGGGGTTTCACGCGCCGCGCGCAATCTCTCACAGAGACTCAACCAAATCGGCTCTGGTTGGTAAAGGGACTGGAGGGAACTGGTGATGGCGGCGGCGCCTTCGGGTGGGCCCTGAGTTAGTGGAGGGGCACCAGCCATACAGAGACGTTGTACTAGATATGTCTAGGCCCTGGCGCCCTGAAATTTTAATTGCGTGGGCGACGGGCTGGCGGGATCCCGTCGTGTAATTTGATACCAGGGTCCTCTGCCTCTCCGCCCCTCGCTGGATTGACTGATTGATTTATTCCTGGCTCCTAGCCTCCATTCTTGGGTCATGCGGGGACCGGGAACTGCCCTGCGCTGGGCTTGGGGCTATGTCGATCTCTGCTGAGTTTGAGAGGTTGCATCTTTTGCGACAAGGGAAAACTGAGTCGCGAGCAGAGATGAAGACATAACGAGCCTTGCTTTGCGCGCTCCACCAACTACATTCATCCCCTCTTGAAGCATGCGTCAAATATCTGATCTGGGCTTATTTGGCGTCTACAGGTCCAAACCATGGAAAGATAACGCAGTTGGAATCAGGATCCGCGACCAAAGCCCCGAAAACGGGGGTTGCTTAGCACCACGGTTGGACGCCGTCACAATACTAGTTTTTAGGGGACGTGCTGTAGTATCGAGTCTCAAAAAAAAAAAAAAAAAAAAAAAAAACCCCCACACATATCACACAGCCCACCTCAATATCGACTGCTTCAGCTACTCTGCATTGTTTCCCAGGTTCATGGTTTTTAGGACTTCTGCTTGCCCTGTTGCGGCCCACTAGATCTCTCTCTTTTTTCATCTCGTTCTCGCTTCTTTGAAAGCTGACATCGTTGCGGGTATCTGAACCATGAATAAAAAGCATGGACAACATGGGGATGCGTGCTAGCTTAGCGTCAGTAAACTCTACGCTGCTTCGAATGATTATTTGCACATCTCCCTTCAATCGCCCAGGTGCCCTCATGTTTTGCAACGTGCCTAGTATGCTCTCGGGGAGCGTTTTCAAGATCCGGGCCAGCATCATACACACACCCAAGCTCGATCTATGAGGGGGAGAGGGGCGCTGCCGTCTTTGTGTCCACAGCAGTTTCAGTCACTCGTACCCTCCTCAGAAGCAACGCCGTCACGGCGCCACCAGTTCAATTGGCTACATCCAAGCCCCCTGGTAATAACAGATCGCTCATTAACACATTTTCCCATCCCAACCCGCTGTAGATGTGACGTGGGACGACAACGACGCTGGATCAATGAAGTTTAATGTACGGTGTCGAATAGACCGAAGCTTCGTCATCACGGATGGCTTCCGATCAGGGCGAATGATACGCCCACGCCCCTACATCCCAGCCGGCTCTGTTTATCAGGTCGGATGGTTTGTTAGTTGACGTACAATCTGACTGACAGCCCTACGCGTTGATTCTCTTTTGACCGGGGATATTGTTGAGAAGGCGATTCTGCGCAGCTTTGCCAAGGATACCCCGTGAACCTCCGCCATCATACCTTCTCGGAGGAGTGGAGATGAGGAGGGGCCAGCCGCCCGTTCTGCTCCTCAATGACGGGCATGGATAGCTGGGGAACATGGTGCTCGAACATGGTTATTTTTGCCAATCGATGCCCAAGTATAGAAAATTGGCCATGTAATTGACCTGGCCCGTTTTTCGGCCTGCAGCTCATGGGGTGAGAGACTAGAAAGAATAAGCACGCTCGTTGGATGAGTTGGCATGGCCAGCGCATCCCCCTCCCAATCAAGCCGGAAGCCTGGCAGCCAGTCAGCATCATGAGTGGCTGTCACAAGCAGTAGGCTTTTTTCCCCCCTCGTCTTCGCAAGGTTCTCGGGAGTGATCAACAGTGATGTGCTGGCAGTCAGCTGTAGTCCTCTAGGTTGTCCGCCAACCCAACCCTGGCGATGGCTTCGTATCTGGATGGATTCTCAGGCTTGCAAATGAGCAAATCAGCCGCATTTACCAAACAATTATTTGCGCATGCCGGACTGTTGGCGTCATTTGTTGGATGCAAGTCATGCAGCGCGACTTAAGCTGGGAATGGATCCGGGGCGCTGAAAGAAAAGATCTCTCCGGAGGCTCGTGAATTGATTTCTCCGGCTGTCTGTGCCTGGATAGTCGTATACGGATATCTTTTTCGTCGAGAGATGTTGTCGAGAGTCGATATCCAGGTAGGTCTGTGTGTTGGTATCACATTTTCGTCCCATCCAGACAGAGCCTGTCCTTCCGCTCAACCCATGATCCTGGTTCGGCCGCGAGCGCCAGTGCTCCACCACCTTCATGCTTCATGCACCTGGCCGGGGCTGCATGCATGCAGTTTCTTTGCAACTCTGTCCCACGTTTACGAACGTTTTTGCTGGTCGGATCCGGACGTGAAACACGCCGTGCCATGGCCCAAAGTGTTGGTTCACGTTGGTCCACGTTGTTTGTGCCTAGTCCCGTCTGGACAAACAACGTCTCAGTTCACGATATCTTGTTGCGGTCGACCGCAAGAGCACCGTAATTTGACCAACCTGTGTACGGTGGCTCAAGAAGCGGGGAGATTGAAACAGGTTGGGCTAAATTCTCAAATTGATTAACTTTGTAGTCGTCCGTCATCGAAAAGAGGGGGAGGGGCAAATTCGTGACGAGAAGAAGGGAAGCCGCTTGTGCGTGCGTATGTGAGGGTGGATTCGCTGGTACGTGCAGAATTCAGCACATCATGGCTCATTTTTAGATCTTTCATGCATCCGATTTTGAGGCTGAACATTATACCACCTGCAGTTTCTTTTCGGAGCTTTGTTTCCCAAAAGCAATTACAGGTGTAAGTTTGTGAGACAACCATGTCGACGGGAATGGCCCAGAGTCTTGCTAGCAACGCGGACGGTGAGCTGACCCCAGCTTGCCACGATTCACCACAAACATTATGCCATCCTGGTATAGCCTGTTCTTCCCGTCTTCACCAAGCGCAGATCATCGGGGCCGCCGCCAGACTCCATAGTCCAGCCTGCCGTTAGTAATGCGACCCCACAAGGGAGATAAACTGTGACAACCAACTTTTGATGATTCACAAACACGGGCAGAACCGAGAACTAATACCATGACCTTCCCATCTTTTAGTCCTGATATACCTTTCCTGCTAATTATAATACAAATACAAATTCCCTTCGTAGACAGGGTGTGGTCCCTGTTGACAGCGCATACGTTTGCGAGCTGTTGTCCAAATCCAGCTCCTCATAGACATAACAAAAAAAGCATATACAACGCCACTTTTGAGACAAATCCCCAAGTACGATGGCTCCCTGACACCATGACCGTAAAGTAGGGTTACTTTTTGGTCGTTTTTTCCTCGGCTATTTTTAGAGCCTCTTCCAACGCCTCTTCGTCGTCTTCAAATTCGCTCTCTGCATCCTCAGGCTTCTTACTCTCTGTCTTCTTCTTTGGTTCTATCTTCTTCTCATCTGCTTCAACATCCTCTGCTTCTGCCTCCGGGTTGGGCTCTTCAGCTACGGCCTTTGTAGAGTTGCCTGGGACCAGTGCCCAGTCAATCTCACCATCGTCACCATATCGCTTCACGAGCCACTCGTTGGCTAACTTAAAGTGCTTACAGTCAAAGAAGCCTCTGGCCGCACTCAGAGGGCTAGGGTGAACACTTTGCAGAACTAGATGTTTTTGCCGATCAATCTTTTGCACTCGCTTACCAGCGGGAGTACCCCAGGCCATGAATGCGACACCCCGCGTCCGCTTTTGAGCCACTAGGTCAATGACCTTCTGCGTGAATCGCTCCCAGCCTCTGTTCGAATGCGAGTTGGCCTCGTGGGCCCGCACAGTGAGGCAAGTATTGAGCATAAGGACACCCTCCTTTGCCCACGGCGTGAGCAGACCACCCTTGTTTGGTGGTGCCTCGAACGATGGATAGTCCTTCTTAAGAGCAATGTACATGTTCTTCAGCGAGGGGGGTGCGGGGGTCGGAGGTCGAACAGAAAAGGCTAGACCATGAGCCTGGTTCACGTTATGATAGGGGTCTTGGCCGACAATGACAACCTTGACATTCTGGAAAGGTGTATGGCGGGACCTGGCATCCAATGGGTTAAAATCAGCAGCAAAGGTGGGTGCTTGTCTGGTCTTCTCTCACCATGAGTACACGTCTTCCTTCGGAGGAAACCATTTTTTACCGGCAGCCGTCTCTCGGTCCAGGAATTTCTTTAGCTCGAGGAACTCCTTAGTAGTGATCTCATCCTTAAGATGGGCTAGCCAGCTGTCGTCCATGGTTTCGATTTCTAGCTTCAAGAGAGTTTTCTGCTCTGCCGTAAGACTTTTGAGCCATTTCGCCTTTTCAAATTTGACAGCAGGCGCGGCGACCGCAGCGGGCTTAGGAGCGGCCCCGAAGAAGCTGGCAATGCTTCCATTCGCCTTTGGTTTCTTTGCATCATTGCCAGAAGCTGCGTTGGCCTTGCGCTTGAGGGTCGACATGATACGAATATGTGGGTGGAGACGGTCGTGTGGTCGATGCACAAGGAGACCTCGGGGTGAACGAGGAGCTCTAATGACTTGAACTCGATGTGGAAGAATTGTGGAGGACAGTAGACGAAGGGAGTCGGGTCTGGATTAATGACACAAAGAGGTGTTTAATAGGAAAGTGGAGGCTGGCGAAGGGATAGGATGATGGGTTTTACCCAGATTGTCGTGAATTTTCGTCGTAGCTCCAACCAACGATGTCGGGGATTGAATGGTCGTGGAGGCTGAACGACGCGTCGAGTCGCGGTTAGCCTTCGGTCATTAAACGCGATGCTGGTGACTTTCGTGCTCATGGGGGTACTTTGGGGCTGGGACACTTGCATGGGGCAGATGTTAGTGGCTGGGGCGCTAAGCATGGGCAAGCGTGGATTGTAACCAAGGTCCTTACCCTCTAGCCGAAGCTCTTGGTGCCGTCCCTAGTGCTGCCACAAGGGTGCTTTGGGTTTAGTTGAGTAGATTATATGAACCTTTTCTTTTGGCAAAGAAAAAGTGCGTAATCAGAGGCGCGAAATGCTAGGCAGACGCGCTCCATCTTCTCCCACTTACATCACCAAGACAAACCAATGTACAAGAAAGCACATCAAGCTACCTGCATCATTCCAGAAAGCCACTCAGCTTCGGAAAGCACCAATATATCAGCACCGGGAATTCGATTTTATGAGCGGCGGGTTTCTGTCTATCATGGGCTTAATCATACACTTGCTTTGGAGCATCTAGGTATAAAACAAACGAACTTTGATTGAACTACTGTATGGGTAGCACAGCTGAGCTTTCATACGTACATATGATGCACTGTTTCATATTATTTGTACGGTCCTGTGAGCAGCCACACTCTGGTGGGGACGCGAAGATGAATGTGACTTGCAGATACGGAAGCCTTCAATGCGACTTTCACAATTGAAATAAGTTCCTGCCGATATCATATCGCCATGTAAGGTTGACTTTAGAGAGACTCTCTTGAGCCATTGGTATTCTGTAAGTTGTGCACCTAAAAGCTCGACCTTGATCTGCGATCTGGGATCCGCCTCAATCCGGTAGCAGCTTAGTCAGCTTTGGCGGGTCGGCGCTTTCCCGTTTCAGGTCAAGCAGCGTTGGACACATTACCTCATGCGCAGGACGCCTCATCTGGACAGCTGTTACTGGAGATTGCAGCTTAATCCACACCCCGCGGAATCAACATCAGACCAGCGGCATTCTTTAAACTGGGAATCCCGCCATGCCCAGTGCCTCCACTGGTTCTTTTGGCACATAGTAACTGCCCAAGATGCGGCAATCGCTCGTCTGGCTACTCCGTAAGCCTACAATTCCCACACATGTGGACACACGACAGCTGCTGACTTCGATATAGTGCTTTGGCAGGCCAGCACCGGAGTTTGCACGAACGCCAAGTACTACCAAGAAACATATGCGGATAGCCCATATTTCCAGCGAGGAGGTCAAAACAAACATGTTGCATCTCCAAAGACAGACGTGGTGGAAAATCAAGACCATAATGAGGGCCCTCAACCTGGTATGGCAGCATTGCGCGACAACTAGAAGATCATAGAAGCTGACGTTGATAGGCTCCGACCTCGTCGAAGCAGCCATGATAGAGCTCGGAAAGACTCCACAGTCATCCCATCTTCGAAAGCGGCACCAGTCAGGCCTTGTTGGGACAGTCATGCGATATATTGCCAAGGCGATTCCTAGCGGACCGGCAACTGCGCCCTCACCTTCTCACGAGACGACTATAAGCGGTTCGCTTCTGAACGCTGTCCAGTTCCTTGAAGAAGCAGCGCGACAAAATAATTCGGACGCTCTCTATCTTCTCGCCCAAATGAACTTCTTTGGGAACTATAGCCATCCGCAGAACCTAGAGGTTGCGTTTAACAACTACCAGCAACTGGCTGCCGTACATGGAAACACCACTGCACAATTTATGATGGGTATTTACTATTCAACGGGACTCGGCGAAGTGGTACAACGCGACCAGGCCAAGGCTCTCCTCTACTATAGTTTTGCTGCTGTGCGGGGCGATGTACGGGCTAAGATGGCGACGGGGTTCCGGCACCACAGTGGAATTGGAACAACAAAGAACTGCGAGGGCGCGGTAAAATACTACAAGAGTGTGGCAGACAAGGTCATCGCCTGGTATCGAGCCGGACCTCCGGGAGGCAGGTCTTGGGTCCACCAAGCTTGGCGCATTTCAGATGATGATGGCGGCATTTACGGAGAAGGGGCCAGTGCATCCAGTGCTGGCATGAATGCGTACAAGAGCAACCCTGCCTCCGACGCAAACGCTGCTATTGATGATGTGATCGAATACTTGGACCTCATGTCTCAAAAGGGTGACTCCAAGGCTTCATACAATTTGGGGAGGATATATTATGATGGTCAGCGTGGCCTAGACCGAAACATTCCTCTAGCCCGAAGGTACTTTTTCCTGGTTGCGTCACGCTACTGGAGGAAAGACGGCCGAGTGCTTGAGAATTATAAGCATGGTATTGAGATGATTGCCTGCAAAGCTGCTGGTTATCTTGGTCGGATGTACTTGAGGGGCGATGGTGTTAAACAAAATTTTGAGCGGGCAAGGTTTTGGTTTGAACATGGTATATCCGGTGGAGATGCCCAGTCTCAACATGGGCTTGGCCTCATGTTACTTCACGGCTACGGCCAGAAGGAGAATGTGAAAATGGCCATGGAGCTATTCAAAAAGTCGGCTGACCAGGATTACGCACCGGCGCTAGTTCAACAGGGCCAGCTATACTTGGATCAAGGCGGCCAGGACGACGTTCGGATAGCGAACAACTACTTTGAACTTGCGGGCCGACATGGAAACATCGAGGCCCAATATTACATCGCCGAGATGATTCATCATGGTGTAGGACGCGAAAAACTCTGCGGTGGGTCTCTGACTTACTACAAGGCTGTTGCTGAGAAGGCAGAGCCCCTGGTGTCATCCTGGAGCGATGCCAATGACGCCTACGAAAACGGGGACTATGAACTTGCCTTCCTCGAGTACCTTATTGCCGCTGAACAGGGTTATGAAAAGGCCCAAACCAATGTGGCTTACATGCTCGACTCAGTTCAGTCTCAACTGCCACTGCCATCCTGGCTCAACGCGTCTTCTGAAAAGCATGGTCTCCTGGATAATCCGACGCTTGCCCTCATTTATTGGACACGGTCATCCAGGCAATCCAATGTTGATGCACTTGTAAAAATGGGTGATTACTACTACTATGGTGTTGGGGCGAAGCCTGACATTTCCAAGGCGGTCCAATGCTACACTGGGGCCTCGGACTATTCGCAAAGTGCTCAGGCTCTCTTCAACCTGGGATGGATGCATGAGAACGGAATCGGACTGGTGCAAGATTTCCATCTTGCAAAGAGATATTATGACCATGCCTTGGAGGTGAATGAGGAGGCATACTTGCCTGTGACGTTGAGTCTCCTCAAGCTTAGGATGCGAAGCGCATGGAACACGCTGACACATGGACCAATTCATTCTATCCAAGATGAACCAAGTAAGTGGTGGATCCTATAGCAATACCCCTAGACTTTTACTGACTTGAACAGAACCCGCCAAAGTCCGGTCCGTTTCCGAGTGGATTGCCAACTTCCTCCAGGATGATCCTCTCGAGTATGATGAGGAGTACTACAGTGGTGAAACCTTGTACGATGACCCTCTTGGCAATGGAGAAGGGCTTAACGAGGATGATGGTGTTTTGGAAAGCTTCCTGATAGTTGCAGTCACCTTTGGCCTCGTGTTCCTCCTGTGGTGGCGACAGCGGCTCCAGCAGAGGCATCTGCAACAGGAGGATGCCCGAAGACAGGAACAAGGCCTCCCTCCGAATCCTCCGCGGGGCAACGCTGGCGAAAGGGCGGAAGGTTTTGCAGAGTGGGCAGCAGGAGGTGTCGGGTTGTTGTAAGATGGTTGGACAATGAGGGGTGGGCGTTTGCATTTTCGAGGAAAGCATTCAAGCGATGGCGTCTTTGGATTTTATTGTTATAGCACGTAGAGGATTCCACGCGATTCCAAATACAGTGTTGGGAGCAAGTATGGCGAAGACCTCGTGAATGAACATACCCTGGGGAGGCAGCCCAACGTCCGCGACAAGCATATCGGCATGTAGCAAGGTGTGTACTGGCACGCTGAGTAGGTATTTGAAGCTCGCGGATTCCGGTAGAACAATGGGCGCGAAAGAAGGGAGGGCCTGTCAGTTTTTGCGACATTGGGAAAGTGGCTTTGAGACAGTCAAAGCATCAGATTGGGAGGAGGGAGGGGGCTAGTCATGGTCGACAGGGATGGATTAATATGTGAGGGTCCAGACTACAATGAATCAACGGAAAAGTTCGTCGCAGATGCATACTTGCAGTATTGACATGGACAACCCTGGCAAAGGCTGTTGACATTCGTTCTTGGAGGTATCTGGCTAGTCTGGTAGGGGTAGAAGTAATTAGCTGTTAACATTCCGATGAAGCCAAAGTTGGTATTCTTCTAGATGCATATATGAGCTGTTGCGTTGTATACGAGCCGATGGCAGAGGATGGGTTCAGGTACAAACAACCCAACGGTCATCTTTAGACGTCCTCTTTTTTTCTTTCTTTTTTCTTTTTCTTCTTCTTCCTGGCTGGTTGTCGTATACATCAGTTGAAGTGCCCTAGTCCACAATGCCGAGCGCCAAATTATCATCCGTCAAAAAGCTAGTTCGATGATAGCTTTAACTGAGCTGTCACAGCCTGTCAATGCTTCGCCGACTCGGGAGGCCCACATTCCCACAGGCCACCCCAGACACTTGGAGGCGAATGAAACCCAACCCCCAGAAAAATACGCGGCGCCAATTGCACCAGGAGGCGCCGCGACAGCCACACCCTCTTCGGCACTGCCGTTTTGGCCAGTTTCGCCCTTAAAGAAGGGGGTTGCGGTCGTTTACAACGTTGCATCCCATGAAGTACAATATAGTGGCACCATATTGCCTGTGGTTTTTCAAACTTTCATCATTTTTCTCCCCCTGCCAGAGACAGTGTTTCTCGCGTGCGCCGGCGCAACTGATAACGAGGCTCTTAAACCACATCTCCACCACCAGATACACTTTATTGGCAACACGGACTACGATTGGGCTCCCTCTTTAAGCACCTACCCCTGCCTTTAATCACCCGGTCGATATCCTACTTCTCACCATCTTCACTTTCTGCCACATTTTGCGATGGCGGCGACAGCGAAGAGGGCCATGTTGCGGCCTC
The DNA here is from genome assembly GCA_020623695.1 of Calonectria henricotiae. Lineage (NCBI taxonomy): Eukaryota > Fungi > Ascomycota > Sordariomycetes > Hypocreales > Nectriaceae > Calonectria > Calonectria henricotiae. Next base: position 95,285 of record JAHVYB010000140.1, on the reverse strand, counting down.
GCGACGACGACAACAACAACACCATATATTATTCTAACGATGGCGTGTATTGGTGGTATAGCGATGTTAGTACCGATCCCAACAGCTTCAACGCATACCCTTGGCATGCACACTAACTACGGCAGACCGGCGTCATTGTCAAATGGACCATATTTATCGTTATCACCGTCATTTTCCTCACCTGGCTCATCGGTGGCTATTTACATGCCAAGTCAAGACTCAGAAAAGGCCTCGAGCCGATGGGATACCACAGAGTACGCGATACCCACTGCAGTATATTCCCCCAGCCGCCAGACTAACAGCAATAGTGCCTTGTCACCAGAAGAATGCGAGCCCAGTTCGACCCCAATTATCCCTACAACCAGCCGACGTACGTCGTATATGGCCCACCGCCAAACGGACACCCCATGTACAACATGCCTCCGCCCGTCTACGATCCAACCCGACCTCCCATGTATGAGCCTCCAGCAGGGGCGACCAAGGTCGATCCAATGCAGGACAGACATCAAGACGAATACCATGCTCCTCCTGGGCCCCCGCCAGGTTCGACATCTCGATGAGAAAATAGGAAACCGAATACCCCCAATATGAGCCTCTAGGCGCAATTGAATTGCGGGTGTCACCAAGTCGATGGGATTATGGTACAAGTCGGGGTAGAGCATGAATAGCATTTATTTGAAACAAGCACACCTGCAGTATGTAGATAAATGAATAGAAGTATCTATAAACAGTTGCGTTACCCATTGTTCGCCTCCATGTTAAATTAAAAACAATCCACAACTCCCACTTGCGCCTGGGTATATTAGGAGCCTAGTCAGTCGCTATCATTTAGTCCATATCCATCGCATCCGGATCATCATCAGCTGCGATATTGGCACTTTCATCTTGGATTGAATCATTTACGGTTGTCGCTACTTCGTCAATGTCCTTACCCTCGCGTTGCAAGCGTTGCTGCTCTCTCATGCGGCGGCGTGATTCAATAATCGCCTTGCGGACGCTGTCCTTTTCCTCGGGTACGGACAAGGACTTTGGGTCGCTGTAGAGAACGACCTGCATACCCGCAAGCTCGCCCTCATTGTTAGCCAGTACCGAGGGGGGTATGCGATTAGCGCGAAGGTGCTTGTCAATGTCGGGGAGGAAGACGAGCTTGCCGTCGTCGGACTCGCTGTCGGAGGAGAGCTCATCGTCGATGTTGTAGATGTAGACCCTGTGCTTCGTATCGTCTAGTTGCATAGTATCATCGGGAACGGAACTGGCACTGTGCGAGGCCGACGGGTGAGCCGACAAATCAGGTCCGGATGGGTCGGCGAGAGATGTTGAGGGTGTCTCAACTGGAACATAGAGCTTATTGCCACCTTGTTCTATCACCTGCGTTAGGATGGGTGAGGGAAAGCCGAGGAAGAAGGAAAGACGGTCAAAGAGAAAGAAAAAGAAGAAGAAGAAGAAGAGAAGAAACAAGAAAGGAATAAGAATAGGGGGGGAATAGCAGCACATACCAAGGTTCAGAAGGCTTAGACGTTTGGAGAGGCGCTCATTCTCCTGGGTGTTGGCCTTCCTCTTTCGCCGCAATCTCGTTGAGGGATCCAGACCGTCGGCGGCGTGGGCCGACGAGACGGAGGATGGAGATTGCGCTCCGTGCAGCATCATGTCTGCCGATGAATTTCCCCCGCCACTCAAAAAACGCAACTCTGATCACTTTCACATACAAGTGGGAAAAAGCAACAGCAGACAACGTGTGCGCATGCACGCTCCCGGGTGAATTGAGTGATCGACTGGATTGATTGGCGGAATTGCCAACCAAGTGTCAGGAGTTGGAAGAAGAGGAGTGCGAAACAGACGCCAACGTAACGTGCTCTTTTGATTTTAGGGGGATGTGGACGTGCAGCAGTCGCAACAGAGGCAGCTCGGCCGGGCGCGGGCTATCACACTGTTGGAACGTTGGGGCGGCCGGCGGCGGTAGCGGACCTTATGTACTGTTGACTCATTCTTGTAGAAGTTTCTACACCAAGCCGCCACCGCGACCGCAACACACAGGGCAACTCCTCCACTCCAGCTCCAACCGAAAACTCCCCGCACCTTCAACCTCACCATCGACGTCGACTCGAACCGCAACCGCCACTGCGACCCTGCGACGAACCGTTGCGCCTCGCGCCCTCTCCCAGTTCTATCTTGCCAACCGTCGGGCCTTTTCGAGTTCCACTTCCACCATGGCTGAGCTCAAGTGGCCCGCCGCGCGCGTGCGCAAGACCTTCCTCGAATTCTTCGAGCAGAGGGGTCACACTATCGGTATGAGAATGTCTTTGGAGGTGCGGGCACACCACGCCGCCACCTTTCACGATCTACCATGTGTCATTGCGGTTACCTGCAGTGTCTCTTTCTTCCAGTCCAGGATCTTGATTTTCAAATCCATGCTGACGACCTTATCTCTGCAGTTCCCTCGTCTTCTGTCGTCCCTCACAATGACCCCACCCTACTCTTCACCAATGCGGGCATGAACCAATTCAAGCCCATCTTCCTGGGCACCATTGGCCAGACCGACCCCATGGCCAACCTAAAGAAAGCTGTCGATACCCAGAAGGTTATCCGCGCCGGTGGCAAACACAACGATCTTGACGATGTCGGCAAGGACAGCTACCACCACACCTTTTTCGAGATGTTGGGTAACTGGTCCTTTGGTGACTACTTCAAGAAGGAGGCGATTGAAATGGCCTGGGAACTCCTTACCAAAGTCTACGGTCTCGACCCCGGTCGTCTCTATGTCACATATTTCGAGGGCAACTCCGATCTCAACCTCGAGCCCGATCTGGAGGCCAAGGAGCTCTGGAAGTCTGTTGGCGTTCCCGAGGACCAGATCCTCCCCGGTAATATGAAGGATAACTTTTGGGAGATGGGCGACCAGGGCCCTTGTGGTCCCTGCAGTGAAGTACACTACGACAAAGTTGGCGGCCGAAATGCAGCCAGCCTGGTCAACATGGATGACCCCCTCGTCGTCGAGATCTGGAACCTCGTTTTCATCCAATTCGATCGCCAAAAGGACAAGAGCCTCAAATCCCTCCCCGCCAAGCACGTTGATACCGGCATGGGCTACGAGCGCCTGGTCTCCGCCCTCCAGGACGCAATCTCCAACTACGCCACCGACTGCTTCGCCCCACTCTTCAAGCAGATTGAGCAAGTCACTGGCGCCCGCCCTTACACTGACAAGTACGGCAAGGATGACACCGACGGAATTGACACTGCCTATCGAGTAGTTGCCGACCACATCCGAACACTATCATTTGCCATTACAGACGGCGCTGTCCCCAACAACGACGGCCGTGGCTATGTTGTTCGACGAGTTCTGCGCCGAGGTGTCAGATATGCCAGAAAATACTTCAATGCCGAAATTGGTTCCTTCTTCTCTAAGATTCTACCCGCTCTTCTCGACCAGGTTGGCGAGCAGTTCCCCGAGCTGGTGAAGAAGCAGCAGGATCTCATCGAGATTCTCGACGAGGAAGAAGCCGCTTTCGCTCGCACTCTGGACCGTGGTGAGGCTCAGTTTGAAAAGTATGCTGCCGAGACTGTCAAGAAGGGCTCCAACAAGCTTGATGGAGATGTTGTATGGCGATTGTACGATACCTTTGGCTTCCCCGTCGACCTGACCCGGCTGATGGCTGAGGAGCGAAACCTTGAGATTGACGATAAGGAGGTTGAGGCCGCCAAGATCAAGGCCCGCGAGGCCAGTAAGGCCGTCAAGGAGTCCGTCCAGACTTTTGCCAAGCTCAACGTCCACCAAATTGCCGAATTGGAGAAGCAGCACCAGACCCCCCGAACCAATGATGACGCCAAGTTTGTCAAGGGTGATAGTAAGGGCAAGGTGCAGTTAATTTACGATGGCAAGGGCTTCTCCAAGTCGACCAAGGACCTCCCTGAGAACACCGCCATTGGAATCCTACTGGACCAATCCAATTTTTACGCTGAGTCTGGTGGTCAGGTTGCTGACAGCGGCCGACTCGTAATTGATGGCTCTGCCTCTTTCAACGTTCTTGATGTTCAGAACTTTGGTGGTTACATCCTTCACAGCGGATACATCGTCGAGGGCGTGCTGTCGACCGGCGATGAGGTTATTTGCGAGTACGATGAGCTCCGCCGTGCACCCATCCGAAATAATCACACCGGAACGCACATCCTTAACCATTCGCTACGTGAGGTTCTCGGTGACGATATCAACCAGAAGGGCTCTCTTGTCGACGATGACAAGCTCCGGTTTGACTTTTCTCACAAGACTGGCGTCAAGCTTGATGAGCTGAAGAAGATTGAGGATCTTTCCAACCAGTACATTCGCGACAACTCCAAAGTCTTTGCCAAGGACGTCGATCTTGACCTTGCCCGCCAGATTGAGGGATGCCGTGCCGTTTTCGGCGAAACTTACCCTAACCCTGTCCGCGTCGTCTCTATCGGTAAGGATATTGACACTATGCTTGCCGAGCCCAAGAATGCGGAGTGGCGAAAGTACAGCGTTGAGTTCTGTGGCGGCACTCACGTTGAGCAGACCGGCCTCATCAAGGACCTTGTTATTGTTGAAGAAAGTGGTATTGCCAAGGGTATCCGCCGTATTATCGCATACACTGGCGAGGAGGCCCGCCGTGTCCAGCGAGAGGCCGAGGAGTTCTCCGAGAAGCTCGAGGCTCTTGACAAGCTGTCCTTTGGCACTGAGAAGGAGGCTCAGCTCAAGGCGGTGTCGCAGGAGCTAAGCCAGCTCACCATCTCCACTCTCACCAAGGAGGACTTCAACAAGCGCTTTCAGAAGATCTCTGCTTCAGTTGTTGCGGAACAAAAGAAGCGCCAGAAGGCCGAGGCCAAGACTGCTCTTGACCATGTTCTCAAACACTTTGAGCAGGACAAGGAATCCAAGTGGTTCGTTGGTCGCCTGCCTGTCAGCGCCAACCCTAAGGCTCTGACCGAGGTGGTGAAGCACTTCCAGGGTAAGGACAAGGAGAAGACTGTCTACCTGTTTGGTGGCAGCAAGGAGGAGGGCGCTGTTGTTCACGGTGTTTTTGTCGGAACTGTAAGTCCCCTTTCTTTATTTGGGTGAGAACTTTGAACTATGCTGACTTGTTTATCTAGCACCTCGCCTCTCAAGGTGTTACTGCTGAACACTGGGCTGCCTCCGTGTCAGAGGTGATTGGTGGCAAGTCTGGTGGCAAGGAGCCCTCCAGACAGGGTCAGGGTACCAAGCCTGAGAATATTGACCAGGGAGTTGAGACGGCAACCAAGTGGCTCAGCGAGAAGCTAAAGCTATAAGGCAACTTCAAACAGAAAGTTAAAAAAAAAAAACATTAAAAAAAACCAAGCTGGTTATAGGTTAGTTTGTTGAGATTTTAGAGAATCCAGGTCATGTAGTTGGAACAAAGGGATTGCAACTGGAAGCCCTGGTGGGCAATGAATGTGGAACCATAGAATTCAAGTAGAACAAAAGCATCGTGAGTTTTCAGCGGCAATTGCTTCCCCAGTCATCACTGGTGATTCCATAGCGGGGTATATTCTTTTTTATTTATTTTTATTTCATGTACGACATATACAGGTTCCTTTTGCCTAATTTTCGTATATTGTTGTTGTTGTTGTTGTTGTTGTTGTTGTTGTTGTTATACAGTGACAAGCACACTTGCGTTGCGATAATGCGAGATGAGGGGGTTCTCGCCGCTCCGCGTCTCTGTATCCTCCACATATGCCCACTTGCGCATGAAGTCTCCGTGGGACGTGACCCGCGACAGCTTGCCCGTAATGGCGCGGTAAATGGCCTCAGTGATGCGGAAATCAGTGGGGAAGAGGATATCAAAGTAACCTTGGTGGACCTACAATGAAGTGTCAGTTGTTGGGGAAGGGGAAGGGGAAGGGGAAGGCAAGGGGCAGGTTCTTGGGGCAAGGGCCTTGAACTTACCAACGGGGTCGACACCGGCACCATGCGACGCTTGAATCGAGTCTGGACGACGGGGGCATTGAGCCCCTTGACGGACTCGGGAAGCCAGTCAAAGTCAGAGGTGACGAGGCGGTGGGCCGGAAAGTGTTTCTCTAGAACGTCAAAGAATTGCATGAGGCGGGTGGGGATGAACTCTGGGTCCGAGAGGTTGGCGGCAAAGGGCATCTTTGTCGATAGGTAGCGCAGGGCAGCGTTGGTGAGATACGGCTTGGGGTAGTTGCCGCCAGTGGCAGCGTGGCGGACGCGGAAGAAGCGGGCGGCGATGGGGTCAAGCTCGCGGACGTAGAACTCGTACAGGTCGCCGTCGCCGTCGACTAGGACGTGGCCCTGCAGCGGCTCCTCGGTGGCGACGTCGTAACGGATGCCGTCGTGAGAGAAGTTGTCAAAAACCTCCATGGCCAGGAAGAAGCAGGGCGACGGGACATACTGGTCCCAGTCAAAGATGGAGCGGTTGATGATTTCGACCTTGTCGGCGTGGCCCCGCGACTCGGCCGTTGAGAGCAAATGGTGGTTCTGCAGCGCCGCGAGGGACGACGAGATCTCGATGATGTTGTACTTTGTGCGGGCATATACCTGCGGGTCAACCTCGCGGATATAGTCGAGGATATTGAGCATGAGGGTGCCGCGGCCGGCGCCCATCTCGTAGAGCAACAAGTCGTGGTAAGGGTACGTCGTGAGGCGGTAGTTGGAGACGAGGTAGCGGGCAATGGCCTCGCCATAGTAAGGGCGGAACATCTCCGTTGGCGTGTGCCACAGCTGGCGCGTCGGGTTGTCGCCCTCTTTGTCGTCGAGCAGGTCCTCAAACTCGGTGTAGCGCTCGCCAAGGACGGATTGGAACTCGATCTCATCGCGCATCGTCGAGAAGTCGAAGGGTTCGCCGGGACTAAAAATGACGGCCTGCTTGGAGAAATAGCCGTAGTGGGGGTTGTATAGACTGTCTGTATATACTCTGGTTAGCAATTTCACAGCCATTGATATTGCATTGGGCGCAGAGCTTGCCGTCGATAAAGTCGCGGAGCAGCATCTTGACCTTGCGAGGTCGCTCCTTGCGCTGCTTAAGCTCTGGCAGTGTGATGTATGGGTACTCTGCGAATTCGGCGGTGCGGTCTTCGGGCATGATGCTCGTTCGCATCTGCCACCGACTCTCATTTGTCTTCATGCCACGGTCGCGCGAGGGGCGGGGGACGTAGGACCGGGTCTGGTGGTGGCCGTGGCCATGACGAGGGCGGCCATGAGCCACGGTTAGTCCATCGCCGCTCTGCAAGGCCCGCGGGAGCTGGCCCTGACACCCGCGAGGGCGATGGCGGAACAGCTGTCTAAAGAGCTGGGTCACAATGGGAGATTCCATGCTACCTTTTTGCTGGCGGAGGGGATCTCGACACCAGCGGTGGCATCATGAATGGTGCTTGGGGGGGATTTTGAGTATCATCAACACTAGACGAATAGCACTATGGGGCCCTAGCTTTGACGGTTGCCGGATGTACCTCGGGCGACAGACGTGGGGGGGCTTTTTTTTTTCACTCAACGGCAGACAGTTTATTCGCCAGAATCCCAGGCGGCAATCATACGAGCCATTTCCTCTTTGGGCAGTAGGGATATTGAACTCCAGCCTGTTCAAACACGGCCAAACGGCGGTGACAAAGAATCGAACAATGGCAATCGACATGTCAATCTTTCTGGGGCAAAAGCAGATGCCTATCTTATCAATCCGTCCACCATTTTGCACCAGCATTATGAACTGCATATTAGCAGCGTAAAAACTAATCAAGTAGACACTTTGGCCGAGTGGTTAAGGCGATGCCCTGCTATTACGCATATCAAGGCATTGTGTTCGCACGCGCAGGTTCGAATCCTGCAGGTGTCGCATCATCTCTTTTTGTTACATGATCCTCCCAGCATTATAGTCTCTTTTGTTTCTTTATCCAATGGACAACGTGTCAAGTAATAGTCTTGAGTAGTTGCGAGCGTTCCTATCGAATCGGTTAGACACTTTGGCCGAGTGGTTAAGGCGATGCCCTGCTATAAAGCATATCAAGGCATTGTGTTCGCACGCGCAGGTTCGAATCCTGCAGGTGTCGCTGCTTCATTTTTGATGGTCTTAGTTTCTCTTGGTCTTGAGCCATCATTTTATCCCATTGTTACATCACCTACCCCTGAGTGCAGGAAGCAAGGACAAGCACGCCACAGGCCTGAGAGCTGATATTGGATGCGTTTGGTGAGTTGGAAGGTTGACAATGTCGCGAACATAGCCAGCAGTAAGTAGTACTAGTCAACCTACATATATACAGGCAGTTTGATTTGGACTGTCATTGCTTCTTTAGCGGCGAGTGGATGGGTAGATAACCCTGTCTAACGTTAAGATATTGGTTTTTGGCAGAAACACGGCGATCAATGGAACGTTTGGTGTAGCACAAACAAATCATCTGTCGCATTCAAATAGGAGCCAGCGAACCATCACATGCAATGAGATTCATTATTGAATATGCCAGCACCGTTGAATTCGAGCGTGCAATTTACACCAGCATGGTGCTCACAAAGGGTCACAGGGCTGGCTCCACAGTATTAGCATGGCGACATCCCCGTGCACGGTCTAGTTTTCGCAGACTTTATTATACCTGACCTATCGACCTTTGAAGAAAGCGATTGATGGCGATGCGCGCCGCCTTGGATTGATCGCAACGCCTTCAAAAGCGTCCAATGGCTCTCAGCGACCATCCTAGGACATACGGCACCGCTGCCGTCGCCGTCGCCTTTACGGCGGGCATATTGGTGACGTTCGGCTTCAAAGACTTTTATCCTGACCTCGAGCGTCGCTACCAGCGCAAGCGCCGCTCACGAGACGTTGGCAACCGTGATGGCCAAGAAGGCACCTCTGGGAACTCGCCTCTCAAGCTGGAGGACCATGAGCCGTCGTCCTCCTCGCATGCCACTTCGCGTGACGGCGGCATCGGCGATGGCATCGAGGCGACAATCGGCAACACACCACTAATCAAAATCCACTCCCTCTCTGAAGCCACGGGCCGCATCATCCTGGCCAAGGCCGAGTTCCTCAACGGCGCCGGCAACAGCCCCAAGGACCGCGTGGCTCTCAACATGATGCGTGAGGCCGAGGCCCAGGGCCTGCTGGTGCCGCACCGGGGCGACACCATCTACGAGGGCACCGTGGGCAGCACTGGCATCTCGCTGGCCACGCTCGCCCGCGCAAAGGGCTACCGCGCCCACATCTGCATGCCCGACGACATGGCCATGGAGAAGTCGGACCTCCTGCTCCAGCTCGGCGCCACCGTCGAGCGGGTCCCCGTGGCGCCCATCACCAGCCCGGGGCACTTTGTCAACTTGGCCCGGCGTCACGCCGCCGAGCACGCCGCCCGTCACGGGGACGGCAGCCAGGGTTTCTTTGCCAACCAGTTCGAGTCCGACGCCAACTGGCAGGCGCACTTCCGTACCACCGGCCCGGAGATCTGGCAGCAGACGGGCGGCGGCAACCTCGACGCTTTTGTGGCCGGCGCCGGCACCGGGGGCACCGTGTCCGGCGTCGTCAAGTACCTCAAGGAGGACCGGAAGCTGCCCAATGTCAAGGCCGTGCTAGCCGACCCCCAGGGGAGCGGCCTCTACAACAAGGTCCGCCACGGCGTCATGTACTCGTCGACGGAGCGCGAGGGCACCCGCCGCCGCCAGCAGGTCGACACCATGGTGGAGGGCATTGGCATCACACGGTTGACGCAGAACTTTGAGGTTGGGCGAGAGCTTCTCGACGACGCCGTGCGGGTGACGGACGAGCAGGCGTGTAAGATGGCGCGGTGGCTAGTTGAGCACGACGGCATCTTCATTGGGAGCAGCAGTGCCGTCAACTGCACGGCCGCCGTCGTCACAGCCATGACGCTCCCCCCCAGGAGCACCGTGGTCACCATGCTATGTGATTCAGGGTCCCGTCACCTAAGCAAATTTTGGAAGCACATCAAGGAGATGGGACACGAGGGCGACGAGGAGGCATCCGACTTATTTTTGGAGCTAGGGATACCCAGGCAAACCTGAATGTTGAAATAAATAAAAAAGAATAAGAAGACCCCCAAAAAAGTGGTTAAAAAGTGTGTACAAGAAGCGAAGTAGAGGCGGCGGTCCTAGATGATGCGTCTCCCCAAGGGTCTGCCCCGTTCATCAATTGCATGCAATCACTCGACAAGCCCGAGTTCAGCGTTGAACGCTGCATCGAGACGACTGAAAAATAAGAATTTCGACATGACATTAAGAGAGAAAGGTATATCGCGCGCCCGTAGTTTTCGTTCTTCCCACAAGTCAAGTCACCACTCCGTGTCCCATGAACTCCATAAATCCCCTGCAGTATCGGACCGCAGTCCCTTGCAATCCCTGCTGTGCAAAATGAAATGCCGCCCCAAACAACCACTCACGAGAACTGTTGAGTCGTGTTAGTCTTGCTGCCTGTATTGAGCCATGGGGGCGATTTGTGATGCTACTAACCTTCCATCGGTGTCCACAATTCATACACTCGCAGAAAGTCGTCATAGGTTCATCAGCACTTCGTGTCTGAGCCTGTGTATAGCTAACCTTCTTCTGCTTGCAACGACTGCACTCGAGGCTGTCGCTGATACTCTTTTCAGCCATGGGGACCTGCGCCTTCTTCATGTTTTCCTTCTCCAGCTCAATCTCCTTCTTTCGCTGGTCCTCACTCTTCAAGTCATCATCCGTCATGCCAACAAACTTTTCGGCCGACACTTCTCCGGACATGACGCGGCGCCCCAGCTCCCTGTTGGACTTGTTCTTGAGGTTGGCGAAAAGCGATCGGATCTTCTTCTTGTACTCGGCGCCCTCTCCCTTGAACATGACAAAGGCCGCGTGCTCCACGGCAACAGCCTTGGCAATGACGTCGGACTCGGAGGCAGTCGATCGATAGGCAAGACCGTTGTAGATGAGGCCAATACACTGGTTTCGGGTGTTGGAGTCGGTGCGCTTGATGTCGACGCCATCGCTATCAAACTTGCGCTTCTCGGGGTCACCTTTGAAGGCCTTCTTGGCACCGCCGCCGGATGATGAGGGAGGGGCGGGAGAGGATGTGGGAGCCGGCGCGGGGGATCCTTTCTTGGAGCTTTGGAGCTTCGAGTTCTTCTCCTTCTCCACGAGCTTCTTCCACTTGATGACGAGCTCGGATGCGGCCCGGGCAATCTCCTTGTTAGGATTTGATCGAAGCTTTCCGACAAAGACACCGGCACGAGTAGCCTATCCGATCAAACAAGGTCAGCAAAGGAGCAGGTGACAACGTGGCGCGAAGCAAATAAAAAAGGGCGCAAAATGATCGGTAGGGTTTGGTATGCGAGCCTTTTCCGACCAACTTTCGAGTTGCGCGCACGCGAGCGAGCGACAAATGGACAGAGAAGCATTACGACACAAAAACCAAAACCCCGAGTTTCTAGTTGAGGTCCTTTCAACACCCAGAAATTTCTATACATCACGTACCCTTAGCATCTCCTCGGTGGGTGCGGCATCCTTCTTAAGGGAATCGAGCAGTTTGATGGCGTTCTCCGGTGGCTCATTCGCAGCTACGCACTTGGTGAGCGCCTTGACGCGTGCTTCGAGCTCGCGTTGGTCCATGACGGGCGGGGGGTTAAATAAATAAAAAATTCGTGAACGTGGCAGACAAAGACTGATTTTGTGCGGGGGAAATGACGAATTCGCATCAAAGGACGCAGCAGAAAAAAAAAAGGCAGACAGAAAATCTATCCTGGGTGTCCCGGCGCACCACTTGTTGGCTGGGCGGGTTTTGCGAAGCAGCCGGAGGCTCATGGGCAGAGCACGGCACGTGAGTAAGGTAAGAGCTCTACCGATGTTTACCCCTCACGTTCCGTGGCAGGAAGCATGGCGCGCCAGAACCCGCAAGGTCTGTGGCCTTCTCCAGGCTTCTCCAGGTAGGAGCAGGGTGTGGGGTACCTCCAGTTGCAATCGTCATCCCCTCCCCCCTCCGAAATCCGAGCTATTCCCATATGAACTTTGAATATAATTTCCCGCTTGCCACAATAGTCTATTTCTTTGAACCAATTGAACTTTTGAGGTTTCAGATAATTTAATTGATCCGCATACCGTGGGAGGGGTTGTTAGGTTCACATACTTTCACGAAGATGATAAGAAAAAAGTCTCCCAGATGCCATGATAGACAAACCCTTGCCGAGGTTTCGCGATCAAAGGATCAATTGTGAACAAGTTGTCTTTGAACATGTTTATGCTCTAGGTTTATTTGCAAGCGTTCTTGATAAATTACCCATTTACATCATAAATATTCCATCATGACGCCTTGGTTCGCTTGCCCTTGGCCCCACCTTTTATCCTTAAACTATTATTCTCCTGGCCCTCCTCATTCTCCAAATCTTCATTCACATCCTCATCAGCGACGTTTCTCCTCACCGAACGTTTCCGCTTTCCCGCGCCAGGCTCTGGAGTACTTGCCGGGGTCCCTTTCCCTGCAACATTTGCCCTCAATCTATCCACTGCCGCTGCCATTCGCTTGCTGCCTTGTGCTTTTTGTCGAGGCGCGAATGCTTCCTTTGCACCAACGCCTACGCTGCCCCCAAAGAATCTCGTGATATTGGATTGTGTGCCCTCACGGTCACGTTTGTTCATGTCTTTGACCACGGGCACTAGTACCTCATCCGTTCGTTCCTTGCTCCATCCAATTGTTGCCATGAGGAACTGTCGCAAACCCTCTACGTCTGGAACTCCCCATTGAAACTGTTCCGAGCTGGCATCGACCTCTGGGTGAAGATACGCATCATATATGGCGGGATTTGGGAATCCTGGCGGGAGAAATAGCTTGGTTCCTTGAGACTTTCGGAACTTCCTTCGAAAGGTTGACGATGCATCCTCTTCCTTGGGTCGGCTCTGAGATTGCACGTCCTGCCACCACTCTTTAAAGTTTTGCAGTCCATACTTGCCGGGGAACTCGGACAAAATCTCGACTGCTGTGACTGGACCGACCCCTGGTAATCCTTCTGTGTAGTCAGACCCAAGCAAATGTGCAAGGGAGATGAGCTGCTCTCGAGACAACGACATCTCCTTTTCAATATCAGAACCCAGGTAACACTCGACAAATTTGTTGCCATTGAACATGTTCTTGTAGACTCGAGTACCACCAAATAGAAATGTATCAGAGTCGTCTGTTACGATGCCGTCAACTAGTCCCAACCGCACGAGCTCAGCACATTGTGCTTCAGCCTCCATTGGGGCGGTTATGTATGGAATGCCAAATAGTCGCAGTAGAGCTTGGCATTCCGTAATCATGACTTGCGTTACTTCATCGGCATCTCTGCGGTCCTTCTTTTGTTGGTCTCGAAGGGCTCGCAACTCCGTCTCATAATCCTCTCGGTTCTGCGCGGCGGACTTGTTGTTGAGCTGACTGGCAAAACGCGCATGTTCCTCGGCTTCCTCAGCCATTTGCGCCATAAGCTCTTCATCTTCTGGGTCGCTGAATTCGTCAAACTCGGCGTCGTCAAAAAGACCGTCATCATCGAGATCGTTTGCTTGCGTTGTTTCGGTGGCATGCGGAACACTCAAGGTTGGAATATCTTCAAAGGTTGGAGATGGGCTTCTTCGTGTTTCATTCGCCAATGGCGGTACCACAGGTGCGTCCTCAAACTCAGGTTCAGGAGAAGCCAAAGGCTGTTTCTCAGCCCGCGAGTATTGCATTTTTTGGTGGGAGTTAGTTGGTGCCAGTACGTCTTCAAACTCTAGCTCCGACTCTGGCTCTGGCTCGACTTCTTGTACATCATTTGGTCTTGAGGTTCCTGTGACTCCCACTGCATCAGCTTCGCCCGTACTCTCGCCTTCAACTGCATCACCACCGGCCACAGCAGGGTTATTGGTAGTAGAAGGGTGCTCTGGTGATGGCGGAATTTCAATGGCTTGGATGTCGCTTTCATCATCTGACGAGTCAATCTCAATGAGCTGGTCTTGCATATGGCGTCGCCGGAGTCTCTCATCTTCCTCCGCTGCAAGTCTGTCAGCAGTGTTTATTTCCCGCTCTGCTTCTTGCTGTTTCTTCAAAGACTCTCGGATATCAACGTTATCCATCAACCACGGGGGTAATGGTAGAGGGGCATCTTCGTTATCCGGTTCCCTTTCAAATCCGCCACTTGTCTCATCATCAGGCTTCCGTGGGATCTCTTCACTCGTAACAGTAGCTTTTGTAGCCTCTGCTTCCTTTTGTGGAACTTTCTTCCCAAAAATAGAGGATCCCCAGTCAAGCTTGGGGAACGGCAACGGGCCATCAAAGGTGTTCTTCTTATTCTCCAAAACTGGCGCTGGTTGGGGTTTTTTGGTCCGTCTCGACTTTGCCATGATGGCTTGCATGTCATCATCGCTGTCACTCTCGCCCGCAATTTCTGACTGCTGTCGTCTAGGAACGGCCGCGTTGGCTCGATTATTAACAATGTGGGCAATCATTGAACCACCTGTTCCAATGATGGGCTTGGCCGCCCCAGCAGATTTCTGCTTCCATGTAGGTTCTTGGCCAGAGACATCCTCTATATTTTCCTTGGGCTCTGATTCTTGGCCAATGCCGTACTGGTTTTGTAATGACAATGCGATGGCGCGATCGATATCATCCTGCTCCTCTGGGTGCACACTTTCTCCACCCTGGGCCCTGAGCAGATCATTTACATCCCCTAGGTTATCGCCAACAAATAGCGAACCTTCTTTGTTCGAATTAGTAGGCTCAGCGCCCTGACGACTATCGTACAGGGCTTGTCGCTGGACCAAAATATCATCCCGAGCTGCCCGTATGCCGGCCACGGTAGCCGACGTTGGTTTTGGCAAGCGGTTCAGGCCTTCGATAGGCACATCCTCGAAATCTGCATCATCATCCTCATCATCTTCTTTGGACTGGTATTGAATTTGGATCGCGTCGACATCAATCGGCTTGTGCGCCTCTCCGACGTCTTTCTCCTTGCTTACTACACCCAAAGCCCATCCTCCCTCGACACCATCGTTTTTAACTAGAATGTATTCTCGATTCTTCTCTCCAGCAACCCGCGCATTGACAGCAAGAGTCAAATCAGTTCCAGTCATTCCGACTTCGAGCATGAGACGCTGGGTCAGATGGTTTCTTTCCTTAACTCTCTCGATCTGAAATCTTGAAAAGGCCATGCGGTCAGGAAACATATCTTCCAGCTGTTCCTTGCTAAGACCCATTCTCAGTCGACTTCTCAATCGAGCCGCGTTGAGGATGTTGTATCGGTCTGGAGGTGGAAGACTCTTAAAAAATTCACCGTCAAAGTCGATTTTGCTAAAGTCGTACAGGTTAATGTCCTCACCCGCATGAAACTGGCGGGCGTATTCTTCCAACTCTTCCACACTCATAATTCGCGGGTCATCCGGCCTTCCCATCGCCGCAATGCCACCGCCATCTAGATCTGGAAGGTGGTATGCATCTTGTTTGTGGAACCTCCTGTTTTGAAGCCTTTCCTTCTGGGACATGCCCTCTTCGTCGACATAAATGAGCTTACTCGCATCGGGAATTTCTTCATGCTCCTCTTCCCTAAGTGGAACAACACGCTCCTTATTTCTTCGTCTCCTTTCCTCCTCTTCCTCCGCGATACGGTGCATCTGCACCGCGAGCAGTTTGCCTGCAGTCCTCACGGCATCCTCTCTACGGCCCTCGCGTCGTTGTTTTCGACCCTGGATCGTCTGTCGTTTTAGAATGGGCGCGCCTCCATCAAAGACAAAGACCGGCAGGATCCCAAACCACAGCAGCTTGCAGATGCGGCGAAAGAAACCAACAACATGTGAATTTCGCAGAGCGTTTCCCTCCTTGTCACGCACAGCCTTGAGGAATTGGTAAATCCAGATAGATGCATCAACAGCAAGTCGTTTGCGGTTCAGGGTAGCGAGGTTTGTCGGTCGAGCGCATGGCTGCACAACGGTCCATAGACCGTTAACACCCATGGCGAATGTGCAGAGTAGGAATCGGCGCGCGAAGCTGACGCATTCAAGGGATCAGCCCTCGTTGGAGATATTCGACAATCGCATGGCTCGGGGAAGATTGAGAGGCAATTCCCAAGCCAGTAGGCAGCAAGCGAAGTAAAGGAAGCGAGCGTGTTTGTGAAGAGGACAGGCTGCCATGGAGACTTCACGGTACAAGCGAGTCACAGCAAATGTACTAGCGCCTATCATAACGTCAGAGTGGGCCTACAAGGCTACAACCGCGAATCCATTGGCCCACAGCACCGTCCCAGGACACTGTAGTTTATCATAATCCTCCCCCACGTTTCAATCTCATCTCAGTCTGTCCACAGTTGACGCTTTTCGTTGGCCTCGCAAAGCCTCTATATACTCCGCCATGGACCAGGATGCGGCGCGAGAGTATCTTGCGGCTATCCTGAACAAGAACTTGCGCGTCCACACGTCAGACGGGCGCTTGTTCTGGGGATCCCTAAAGTGCACCGATCCTGTATGTTTGCAAACCTAGCCCATCCTGGCCTCCAGCTTCTCCAATCCCTGTCCAGGAAAGTCCTGTGCAGTATTTACATACTGATAGTCCGATTTTTAAAGGACAGGAACCTAGTACTTGCCAATACCTACGAATATCGACAGCCTACCTCAAAACAACGTGCTGAGGCGGCGGAGAAGGTTGGAGGCGAGACGGTTACCCTTGACATGACATCACGCTATCTCGGATTGGTGGTTGTTCCCGGTCATCACATTATCAAAATGGAAGTTGAAGAGTTTGCCAGCCAATTAAGAAATTCAAACTTCATCTGAAAAGACTCGTACATAAAATTAGTAAATAAAAATACAAGAAAGTTACTAACTCAAAAAGAGACCCAAACAGCCTTTTGAAACTGTCGTCCCAAGATGCCCAACGCCTCACACCGAGGCCATGTTTCCTCATCAATAGAAGGCCCGAGCATTATCATCCCCTTTGTGTGGAAAGTATTTGTGCTTCATCCGTGTCATATCCTTCTTCTCCGTCATAAAGGCCAACTGTTCTACACGACGGCGACTTCCTTAGTACGTCCACGGGATTCACCATTCAATCCACCGTCACTGCTCAGCATGGAGCCTCGGACATCCTCTTCGTCATCCTCCTCGCTCTCAACCTCGGCATCCCTTCCAACCCAAGAGCTGCTGTCATCCAAAGGTACATCCTGGCCTGATAGATCGTGGCCCTCGTTCCTAGCACGGATGTTGTTGCGACGTCGCTGGGACAAAGTGCGTGCTCGGGTAGAGAGCTTAGATGAGACAACTGCGTTGGAGGTGACCCAGTTTGTCAGGGCATCTTCACAGTCTTGGATAATGGCCTTGCTGGCCTCGTATCCATCGTAGGCCTGCCGAGTCTCACCAGGAGTCACCGGGGTATCGTCAATTAGTTCAAGGAGGTGCTTTCCGTAGCCGGCAATGATAGCTACTTTTTCACAGTGCTCTCGCAGAGCGTCAAACTGATAAGTGTATGCGGCCTTGACCTTTTCGCGTGTGATGTTGGAAAGTTGTGCTTCAGCAACGAGTGACTCTGCCTCAGCACGAACAAGCTCCTGCTCTAGAACAACAATCTTGGGAGAATTGGGCTCCTTATATTTCAATTGAGCGATCTGGTCGGTGATTTTTTGTTTGCCTTGCGCCCGGGTTAGCGTGATGGTAGGACGGGACTGAACTTAGGTGGGCCTTACGGTCTCGGCTAGGCTGGACTGATGCCTCAATGTTTCGGATACTCTTCATGGTAATTCGGTATTGATCATATCGGTCAACATATTGATCCTCGAGCTCGCCAATTTCGTATAGAAGAACACCGAGCTTGTCGGTAACATCGGAAACATCCTCGTCTCCCCCTTCACCCCATAGGGATATCTGTTGCTGATGAAGATGTTAGTTGTAACTCGTATTAAACCGATGGTGGTTACGTACAGCGACATCCATGCGTTCTCGTGCCACAGTTTCCATGCTGCGCATAACGTTCTTTTCCATCTTCACAAGCTGGGAAAGTTTCTTGGCTAGGTCAGGCCCGAAGGCACCGCCGGCTTTGCCGCGAAGGGCATGACCTGGATTATGATATGCATTAGTCTCGTCGGTTGATGTGATTATTGAGCATAAACGCGAAACCGATGGGAGTCGGGGCCGTCGGATGCGCGGGGGACGGTTGCTTACCCAAGCTTCCTTTGAAGAGACGACCGGATTTTGTGGAGGACGGCGGGGGCGGGGGGTTCTAGCCTGCTTGTCAATCATGATACTCTTAACGACAGGCTGGATCGACGGGGCGGACAAGGGAGTGTACCTGAAGCTGAGAAGCGGTGGGCGCTCGAGTCTGGCGCATAGAGTACGTGCGATGCATCTTGGCGGTGGTGATGCGATAGGTGGTAAGAGCAATGGGGCAACGTTGCGCCAAAAATAAAAATTCAACGATTCGGGACGGACAAATTATGCAGTATCGAGTGGAGATAAACGTGGTTCGGCGGGGAGCTGCAGCAGGATAAATAAGGGGCAGTCGGAGAGTTGATCAGAATAAGGCCGGGATAAGGATCGTTTTATGGAAGAAACTTGGAGGGTCGTTGTGGTGTTGCGGAGAAAGAGATCGTCACACCCAGAGGCAGCATGGCGTCTACAACGTCATATGTATCCACATCATCTGAACTGGGTGGTGAGCTCATCAGGGCATCGGTACGGCCGGCACTTCCTAGCTTCAGTCCCGGTACTTAGTTGCCTGGGAAACTGACACTGCCAGCCATGTACTTGAACATTACCTGCATAATGTCTCAGGTGCAAATTTGGTTATTTCTTGTGTTTCCGTGGCCAAGGATTCTCACCCAGGCCCCATCCTCACCTCAATTGGTGCCATCCCAGATGCGGCTCGCAGCGCACGAAGCTTCGAGCCGTGGCAGCGCTAGTTTGCGACTAATGGGAACAATGACGAAGTTGAGGCACCTAGATGGGGCCCTTCCTCGAAGATTTGCAGGGTTTTTGTGTCCAACTTGTTGGTTCTTTGGTTCCGGGCCCCAATGCTCGCTGGCGATCACGGATCCATCCCTTGTGGTTTTCAGTGTTTTGACGGTTAATGTCGTTGGCGGCTCGGATTAGACCGGTGTTGGCTATTTGCGGCTTCACCCTAAAACCCTTCATTTTATGGAATTGGGTCTTAAAGTATGATTCGTCATTGTATTTCCCTCCCTGCCACCCATGTCTACGACGCAGGTGGCAGAAAGTATAGCGCACCAAAACATATATCACTGAGGAAAGAAGCCTTTTGAAGTGAGTGATAAAAAAAGATAATAAATATGAGTTGAACAATCTTAGTACTAAAAAAAAAACCCCCATGGCAGAAGACCTCCTCCTATTTAGATGTTGTTAATCTCCATGCATTTTAACCATTGTCAGAGTATTTAAAATGCCATGGCCTTGTGTGCCATGTATTTCTCTGCCCATGCTTGGTATATGTCTTTCTACTTCTGACATTGGCTGAGTCCTGACCTTGCCATTATGTACAAAAAAAAAAAAGTTTGCGCTTTGGGGATAAAACCAACTCTATCATTGTCAAGCCTGGATTTAAATGCTCGTCTCCGCGTTAACGATGGTGCCACTGCGTGGCTTTATGCTTGTTTCCTTGACGACTTGGGATGACTAGGATGGGCGTTTGTGATTTTTTTTTTCGGACCCTTGGGCCCAGACAAATACAGGCTCCGCTAATAACAAGACTTATGCCTTCCTGGCATACACTCAAACTTGAATTGAAATAGCAATATTATATGAGGAGGCATGTATTTGCAGAGACGGGATGAGAACTGCTAGTGGGAGACTCTTGAAAAAAAAAGATTAAAACGACGAAGTAATGAACAATTTTTAGGCGTCTATGTCTCGAACAACAAACACTTGCTACAGATGACCCGCTGTAACTTGGCGGATTGCGCCTGGCCGTCCAGAGCGGGAAGGCGTGCGAAGTGCAATCGAGCCTAAACCGAGTTGGTAACGCGCCCCCCTGCCACTCTGTGCAGACTCCTCAACGCGTATCCATCTCACTTGTTCACTCATTTACTCACTCCAAAGGAATCCTGGGTGTGATTACTGACCAGCCGTTGCATGGTCGCATTTCCGCGAAACGCTGTCTTTTCGCATAGCGCCTGCCTGGGTAGTTCCCATCGGTCGCATCGAGTTCCTCTCACTGGCTTTCCAAGGCCGTATTCCTCATCTGATCCGAGATTTCTCAGCCTGTCGCAAACGCGTTCCCTGGCAAAATTGAGCCCCATAGCCTTTCACCCTCACAAGCTGATGAGCCAAACTCGACGTCTGCATGACGCCCAACCCCTCTCTCTTTGGAGAATGTTCAAAGCTGCCACGGGATAGAGAGAGGGGCAATCCTGAAAACCTTGTTGGGGCGTTGTCCACTGCGGCCAAGATGGCGCACGTCGACGTTGACTTAACAAAGGACGCTTCAAGCGATTCTGACGCCAATTCAGCTCGCGCGGCCTTGACTCATCGTCCACGCTCGCCTACTGCTGCTGCTGGTATCTTCCTTCATCGGGGTGATTCATCGGCTACTCGCTCACCTGCGAACTTCAATCATCGTGCCACCAACAGTCGGGTCCCCATGAGCCCCCCTGTCAGAAGGCCTATCACCAACAATCTCCCTTCCACGCATGCGCCATATTCCACCACGACGTTTGCACCCATTTTGGAACCCAGGCCGGCTCCATTTCCTACTACAGTATTGCCTACTGACAATGCTCGCGACATGACTAGGGTATCCAGCCTCATGGTGAGCACTGGCTCCCAGCAAGTGACTCCGCCCTTGGAGCCGCACCCTACCAAGATTCGCCAGCCCGTCAAGGTCATGACCCCCAAGGCCCAGACTCCCCGAAAAAATGACTGGGATATTCGTCAGATCGTAGATACCTTGAAGACCTTTCAGCAGAACATTAAGCACAACCATGCGCAGTTGGCGGCTTACATCATCGACTCAACTGAGGCGACTGAGCGACGTGTTCATACAGGCACTGACCTCTTTGCCAACCTCAAGGTTCAGCTGTCGGTGCAAAAAACGGACCAGAGCATGAGGGTCAAATTTAAGGTACCCAATCTTTGTACCCACACCGACATCCTGACTAACACCACAGAAGCAGCACAAACAGCACAGCAAGGTCAAGAAGGATGGTCGCGAAGGGCCGTATGAAGCTATCTGCATTCCGACCAATGAGGAGCGTGTTCCTCGGTATCGTTTTCACCATGTGGAAATCAGAAAGAATATGCTCACACCCAATACTATGCTGACGTTTGTTCCGCACTTGCGAGATCTGGAAAGTTCCGAGGAGGGTAAATACAGCAACTGGCTGCTAGAACTGGAAGAGATTGACCAGAAATCGGGGTTTAAGCCTATGAAACAGGATGATAAACTCCCCCTCACTCATAGGTCGGAATACGCAGCGACAGTCTCGCTGTATCTTGATGATTGGCTGGAGAAACTGGCAATACCTGGCTGCAACAAATCAACGCTGATCCGGTATATGGCTAATCAAGTTTCCGACGACGCCATTACTCCTCGCCAGAAGTCGGACATTCTCAATTCTCACCGCGAGGCTGGCACCACCACTTCATCCGAAGCAAACAAGGTGGCCGAAATGTTCACCGAGGCTTTTGATCAGGCATTCCGTGGTGCCTTGCCCCCTATCGCCACCGAAGTCCAGCAAAAAGGAAAACCTTTACAAGAGCGCCATTTACAATTGCAACATGTTCTCTCGCTCGATGAAGCGGTGGATAGTGTGATGGACTCCAAGCCAACCGCCAAAGACGGATCCAGTTCCCAAAAAGACGAGGACGAGTTGGTGGAGTACAACTTAGGCACTTATTGTATCCTGGGATGTGTCATTTGCTACAGTCACTCCTGCGAGCATGGCGAATATGATTCAAACAATGAAAAGCGGACATTATCCATTACACCCCGACTATCAGACATGTTGAAGCGGAGAAGACGCACTTCTGAATCCGTCAACGGCCATGCTAATGGGCACCCAAAACCATGTGGTCGCCGCTGCCGTTTTGAATTCATCAGTCCATCGGAGGGGGCTCGTCACCAACCATGGACTGAGGATGAGCACGATGTCTTGAGATCTATTCTCGTCACGGCAGACCATAGCAAAGTTAAACGGGACACTTTCTGTTTGGCGGCCGACTTTCTCGACCGTGACTGCTCCGACGTGTACCGCGAATCTCAGCTTTTGTCGATCACCATACCACAGCGTGAACTCCCCCCCAAGACACCTAATGTGAGACAGTTGACATGGTATGACCGATTCAAAAAGGCACTCATTGGGGACTGGCAAGACCATACCGTGACTCATGAGCACCAGCGTCGTGAGTTGCTAGAGCCTTGCTCACACGACGGGCCATGCACATCCGAGAGCTGCACATGCGTCCAAGCCGGTCTACTTTGTGAGAAGCTGTGCAATTGTACAGTGAGCTCATGTGCATACAAATTCACTGGCTGTGCTTGTCATTCCCAAGGCAAAATTTGCATGTCTAAACAGAAAGATAGACCCTGCATCTGCATCCAGTTGAATCGCGAGTGCGACCCCGAACTATGCGGTTCTTGTGGTGTCCGGGAACGAGCCGACCCAGAGAATACAGAAGATGAGGCGCTTCATTTGACAGGTTGCCA
The DNA here is from genome assembly GCA_020623695.1 of Calonectria henricotiae. NCBI lineage: Eukaryota > Fungi > Ascomycota > Sordariomycetes > Hypocreales > Nectriaceae > Calonectria > Calonectria henricotiae. The sequence continues at coordinate 72,690 of JAHVYB010000140.1, read as the reverse complement.
AAACTGTGCCCTGCAGCGTGGAGAACAAAAGGCCGTCGTTCTTGGTCAAAGTCAACTTGAAGGCGTGGGATATGGGCTCTTCACGGCTGAAGACATCGCCCAAGATGATTTCATTATCGAATATGTTGGAGAACTTATTAGCCACGATGAAGGTGTTCGGAGAGAGGCTAGACGAGGTGATGTCTTTGATGAAGAATCCAGTATTTCCTATGTGTTTACACTGTTGGAAAACGAAGGAATATGGGTGGATGCGGCTACATATGGCAACTTGAGCCGTTACATCAACCATGCCTCAGAGAGTGACAAGCGCGGATGCAACATAACGCCTCGAATTCTCTATGTTAATGGGGAATATCGCATTAAGTTCACGGCGATGCGAGACATAAAAGCAGGAGAAGAACTCTTCTTCAATTACGGTGAAAACTTCCCTAACCTGACGAAGAAACTCCTCGACGATAAGGCGGGAGGAAAGTCTGGACAGTCAAAGAAGCGAGGGCGTCGCTCAGGGACGGAAAACGGCGAGGGCGTTGCAAGGAAGACGCCCAAGCCGGAAAAGAAGAAGCCCGCAAAGGGTAAGTTAGGGCAACCTGCCACAGCACCGTCGGTCCCAGTCACACCCCTGATTCATGAGGGTGAGGATGAGACAATGCTTGACTTGTCCCTGAAGCCGTCCCGTAAGCGCAAACGAAATCAAGACGACTCAGAAGAGGAAGAATACCACCCAACAGGTACAGATGCAACTGGATCATTTGACGAGGCGCAATCCCCGGCGACCTTAGACTCCGACGAGCCAGCAAGTCGACTACGTAGACGAACACGGCAACAACAGCCAAGACTGTCACTCCCCGAGTCTGCTAATGCTACTGGCGAACTCAAAGCCCGAGGCAAACGAGGGGGCGCTCGGCCAGGCAGTGGTCGACCTAAGAAGTATCGACGTCGAGGCCCAAAGGGTATTATCGCTGCTCCGGCCCTTGATGTCACGCCTGGGCAATCAAAACTCAGTACTGAGATCTCCGAGATGCCCAAGTTTGCAAGCCCCGACCTTGGAACCGCTGATGTCCTCGCCAGACTTCCGCCTCACGGATCTCCTAAGCGCGCTGTGGAGGAAATAGAAGACAGTGAAGATGGTAGGGATGATGCGATGCAGCGGTTGATTGGGGACGAATACGCAAAGGATGAAAGTCAGGATGCCATTGATGGCAATACCCTCCTCGATCGGGAAAAGAGGAACCGGCGATTGCCAGCTAAGTTCAGGGAGGAAGAAGAGGACGAGGCTCCAAGGCTGTGAGCTTCTTTCAAGGATTGTACGATATAATGTGAGATAGCCGACATCCAACAAGCTATATGAATGCCCAGTCGCCATTGTCGACTGGGCTTTGCATGAGGTGCATGGCGAATCTGGAGGCAAATATTGTGCTAGGAATTGCATTGGTTGGGATGCGTAGATTTAGGTTTTCGGCAGTTTACTAAATTCACGTATAATATTTGCATCATCTAGTAACAGTGCAGTAGGTTGGCTTATATTGCTTCCTATGCTTCTATCTTCCTCGTCACGCTAACCTCGACTGACTGGATTGGCTTTATAGATTATTATTCTTATTCTTATTTCACCTTGTTGAAAAAAAGTCGCATGATGGCTTTCGTTATAAGATTAGTTCATGGTAAGAGAGTGAGCTGCTTTTAGCCACCGTCCTCATCCTGAAACAGCCGCACAATAACAACTTGCACAAATTTATGGTGTTACTGAGAATATTTTGACTATGTAACTTGCCTTTTCCCAGGGTAATTTTTCTTGACAAGGGAATGATACGACAGGTGAGATTATAATGAGTGCCTGGCCGTTTGTAAGGGCATCTAGAAAATGAGACAAGGCGCCTCAACTGGTCCGCGGTGGATATAGGGAGCCTCGTAGGGACCCAGAAACCCAGCGACAAACCTGGATACACAGTTAAACATGGATGCTAGTTGGAGAGAACCGAGTGTTGCAAACATTGATTATCAAATTCTTTGGATTGGAGATCTCTTTTCTGCCATTCCGCCATTTTACACAAGCAGATGGGTTCCATATTATAGGGGCGTTCACCAATCCAGTAGACACTTTGGCCGAGTGGTTAAGGCGATGCCCTGCTATTACGCATATCAAGGCATTGTGTTCGCACGCGCAGGTTCGAATCCTGCAGGTGTCGTCGCTTTCTTTTTGTGCTTCTCCTATATTATGGATACGAAATGGGCCGCCTAGCCTAGGAACAAGGGCTCTAGCAGGCCTAGTCGTATACGTTGAAGCAGCCTGCCCGAAGGTGGGGATCAAATTGATGTATTGTGGATGCTTGTCTCTAGCTAGTAGGGCTCTGCGAGCCCGTTTTTATACAGGAAATCCTAGTCTAGGTCAGGTGACAAGTTATAGGGCTTGTCTTACATCTCAAAGAGCCTCCTTTTCGCATCAATTATCTCGTCTTTATATTTTTGTTAAATGAGAATAACCTGGTTCCTTAGTGTAAGGAGTCGGGTGGTGTGCCGAGCCTTGCAGTAACCTTCCTAGCTGTTAGGCCAAAAAGATCAATCAATTCAGTTAGCTTCGCTACACCAAATCGCACCACACAATAGCTTATAGGGATACAGGGCCCGCCGGGCCCTACGCGCCCGGTCGTCCTCTTACAAGATTCAGCCATTTTCAATGATATTGGAACTGGGCTAGAATGCGTTGGTCTTAGCGCGGTGGGGAAACTATCCTAAATATTAGGATAGGTCTGATAGTTTACTATCTCCGATATAAAAAGGGTATGAAGGATGTGATATTAAAGTTGATTGTTCTGTTGGTCAGGGCAAAAAGAGACTAACAACTATAGTTGTTTAAACACTAATTATATCCACTCCTAGAATTGCCTGGTTAAGCCTCCTACTTATATTTTAACCTAACATAAATATTATATATCTTTAACTATATTCTTATCTTTAGAGTAAATTATTAAACAGGATTAGAGATTGTTAATTTAAATAAGTATATTTAGAGAGTTAGCTATAAATAACAAGCATACAAGGGCTCACAACTAATAGTAGAGAACTAGCTTACTTATTACAATTTTATACACGGGGCGCTCTAAGCAACATTGTCTTCTCACTAGTATGTCACATGCTGGGGTGGGGGTACGGTTAAAAAAGAAACTAACAAAATCCTTGATCTTTAAAAGCAAAAGCAGGAGCAAAAACAAGGTTTGCGACACCTGCAGGATTCGAACCTGCGCGTGCGAACACAATGCCTTGATATGCGTAATAGCAGGGCATCGCCTTAACCACTCGGCCAAAGTGTCTAACCAATTAGATAGCAAGAGGGGAGAGAAATTAGTATTATCAGCATACACTATTTAAGCTACACGCTGCTCGAAGACTCTGCTTTGGAGCACCTGTGACGTAATTATCACAATGTATTCAGCACATGTTTCTCCAGTAACCTGCTTAATTTCAACCTTATCCCTGAGTCATGGAAGTATTTCCCGAGGTCCCGATTGTGCTTTATACCTGTTCGGCTTCGGGGTACAACTATTGACAGATGGATGCCTCTTGGACTGGGCCGCCCCACCGCAGGGTCCGAGCTGCCCCAACCACAGCCACAGGCAATGACGTTGTCGATTTGACCAGAGCTACCTGCCACGAAACACACGACAGCTCTTCCGGCCAGGCAACTGACCACCTTTCCCTTTGCAACACCACCCTGCAGCCACGAATCTGCTTCGTTTGACTACAAAAAGAAAAGGACATCCGGCCGACGTCTTTCGCCGCAATTCTTTCACTATTTCCTGTCTCTAATCCCTCCTCTCTTGCCTGCAATCACGTCCTTTTGAGCTTACCCCTCCAATCCGAAACAAAGCCGTCAACATGACGCTCTACTACACGCTTGTACGTGATGCTTCCCCGAGCTGGCCGAAAAAAAAAATTTATTTTCCCTCAACGGCTGACTCTCCACGCCTCAGGTCTTTCTTTTGCTCGTCTTCGAGATGATGCTCTTCATGCTCCTCATCATTCCGCTCCCCTTCGGCGTCAAGCGCAAGATCTTTACGTGCGTGCCATCCTGCATAACCCCACCGGGACGATAGTGTGGTTAACATGCTGCGAATAGCTTCATTTCCGAAAACCCAATTGTCGCCAAGATTCAGTACTGGATGAAGATCACCTTCATCTTCATCCTCATTCTCTTCATCGACAGTGTCAACCGTGTCTACCGAGTCCAGGTTGAGCTCCTTGCTGCCACCGAACAGGCCAAGCAGGGCGGGTACGCCATATCTACTCCCAAAATGTCTCAGATGCTCTTTTGCTAACACAACTCTTCCAACAGTGCTGGCGTTATGGGTCACGAGCGTCTGGAGGTCCAGGCTCGCAAGTTCTACTCTCAGCGAAACATGTACCTTTGCGGTTTTACCCTGTTCCTCTCTCTCATCTTGAACCGTACCTACGTCATGATCATCGAGGTGATGCGTCTGGAGGACAAGATCCGCGACTACGAGGGTACCAAGAAGAACACCAAGGAGTCCGAGAAGCTGGCCGCTGCTGGCAACCCTGGCGAGATTGCCTCCCTCCGAAAGAAGCTTGAGCTCAAGGAGCAGGATCTCCAGAACCTTAAGAAGCAGAGCGAGCAGCTTCACAAGAGCTACGATGAGCTCAGCGACAAGTACGCGGCTACTCAGCAGAGTGGCGAAGGCAAGAAGGCCCAATAGGTCCTGACATGTATCTAATTTAGCAGACTTGAAACGAAACTGGAAAATGGATTATGGAATCGGAATAAATGATCGGACTAAGATGGGTGCATTTGATGCAGACAATACTTGCAGACAAAAAAAACATCGTCGAAAGCCGCGAAAGACTTGCTTGGGCGGAGAGAAGGTGTTAGTGTATAAACTTGGGTCAGATGTTGGCATAGTTTAGCAGCGGAAAATGAACAAAGTCTTTCAAATTTTGAGCCCGTTAGGATGATATCTGTCACGTATTTCCCCACTTGACTTGTAGCCCAACTTGAATATGAGAAACAGTTTCCCATGTCCTTCCTCACACATATCAAGAACTAGAAGTAATCTGAATCATACTTTTCTGGAAATAGAATGCCATTTGCCATTTCCAATACCCGCAGCTCATGCTGGTCCTGCGCTTCATCTTCATCCCATGGTAGTAAGCCCATGGCTCGGAGTCCATCGACGCCACCTGCTTCGCCGACCTCTTGAACCCCCGTGCTCCCGGCACGGGCGCTTTCGCCCAGAACACCCCCGAAATCCGGGCTCGGGTGGCCCAGGAGAAAGGCTTTACGCTGGCGAGCCAGGTAGAGGGCGTTGGTCTGTGTCAATGGGCAGGCAGGCAGATACATGATGGTCGTCTCGGGGAGTTCTGGGCGACGGAGCCGGTCCAGGGCGTAGATGGCGTCGGGGTGCCATACGAGATAGTCGCCCGGCCCGAGGTGGGGGATGTGAACCATGCTGCGTGGGAGCTGGAGGTGCGGGTGCAGCGCGACGTTGAGCTCCTGTGGGTAGGAGGGCAAGGCACCCTGGATGACGGATGAAGGAGGTTGCTCAAGGATCCAATTCTCAGGGGCAAGAAAGTGAAGATGGTCTGGAGAGGCGTTGACGGGGGTGAAGAACGGCCGGAGAAGCAGGTAGGCCATTGACATGGTGAGCATGGGACAGAGGAGCAGAGTGCCGTCGCCAACTGGCAGATTGCTGAGGGAAACCCAACCTTGGAACATGCGGAACACGGTGCAGACTCCATCACCGTTGTATAGGTCGCTCGTCACCTTTAGTCGGGTGCTGCTCTCCCAAGGATCATAATTCTCCCACTCGCCGTCCCAGATGCACTGGTACGGCTGGCCTCGCCCATATCCATCCAACTCCCAGCGCTCCACGCTTCCACCATCGACGTAGACGCTCAGGGAACAGGCCTCGTCGTCTGGGTTCCTGATGCGGAGCCGGTCGGCATAGCTGATGGGGAAGTTGGGGCTGACGAGGGCATTTGGATCCGACGAATGCCAGAGATTCATAAGAAATCGCTGTATAAAGAGCACATTTGGGTGGACGCGTGCCTTGATTTGTGCAGGAGACCAGTAGACACCGTATAGGTGCGGATCGTGAGTGGGCAGTCGACGTGCTCGGGGATCCTGATTGAGGTATGAGTCTGTAGCCAACTTCCATTGCTCTGCGGTATCCCGGGGAATGACTCCCCTCACCACAGCCACTCCTCGGTCCTTTAATTTTGACGCAAAATCCAGGGATGCCAACGGATCTGAGAGGTCTGCATATGCGATGGAGGGGAATATAATTGGGCCTGCCTCGGCAACAATTTCGATCTCGGCTTTTAACCTGGCAAGGAGCCTGTTCCAAGATTCAACAATTTGTGCTTCTTTCCCAGAAATCAGGGCTTCTTTTGCCCTGGCGAACCGTGAAGACAAAGGCGTAGGCTCTGTAGTCTCGGCAAACATGCTACTGGTTGGTCCATGGCTGTGGTCTGACAGTGACATTGTGGACTCGGGACACATCCACTCGTTTAAATAAGATGATTGGCAATTATATCGCCTGATGTACGAAGGATGCAGAAGAATATAAATAGGGAACTGATACGGGGCTGCTCAAGCGCCTTCCCATGACGCCTTGGCGGAGACCATTGCTTGAGGCCCGTGTGGTGGTGTGTTGCGTTGCGTGCCTCCTCTCCCGAAGTAACCGATGCAATGTGCATGCGGCTTGTCTTTGCAGTTGGCATCTCGATGTCCACCCAACCCAGCCAGAGCAGAGGCCCTCATGTAACGGAAATTCTTCGGTCAAGGTGCATATATTTCGGATGATTGTCGCTATCCCGGCCCGTCGAACCGGGGTTAATGCATGCTGGGCATGCTGATCCCTATCGGGGATTCACGCTCATGACATGGCTAGTTGGCTGGCTACCTAGTGACCGACCGTCTTATCGCCGGGTTCCTCCACGTACAGAGGGTTAATGAGCCCCCACTGGCGCCCCTTGCTACAGCCGTGTACTATATAGGCCCAGTGTAGCGGTAAATAAAACCCGAATCAAGCTCTCGCTCTCTTTGATCGTCGGAGGGTAGTGGTCTTGGACCCATCGTCCTCTGGTTTAATCGGCTCCGGGGTGAGTTTTCGTTTGTTCGATGACTGCTTGGTAGTCTTGGCTTCTTTCTTTGACGTGATCTTTTGCTGCGACGGCTTAACTTGTTCCGACTGCTGCTTCATGAGAACGTAAGCCACTTTTTCCACATCAGTGGCAGATACACCAAGTCTCTCAAACAACGTCTCCGCCTGGTCCCGGAGGCTAACGTATTCCTTTGCATTGTACTTGATGGGACGCTTAGCTCCGCTACAACACAGCCAATAAAAGGCCTCGTCCGAGAAGAAGATGACCCGACTCGGGTCGTGCACAGTGAGCAAAAGGGACGCAGTCGCCGGGCCAATTCCTTTGAGCTTTGTCAGAATGTTCAAGGCTGCCTGAGCGTTAGACTTCTTGCGATAGGCATCAAGCGCGTCCTTGATTACATTTTCGGCCACGAGTGAGTCATTGGAAGAGACGAGATTCATTAGCGTGGGCCTGAACTTTCCGTGTCGCCTAGTAAAGTGTGAGGGGCTGGTGAATCCAAAGGGTTCTACGGAAGGCTTACAGCTTCCATTCAACAAGGATCTTGACATCATCAAGACTCATTGCTCGCTGAGGCTTTTCCCCGCCGAATACTTGGGGTGCTTCCTTGTATCGGTATTCATCAAGCTGCTCAAGAGTCCTTTGTCCATCTTTGGCTACACAGGTCGCATTAGCAGTGGTGACATTGGGAGTCTCATATCTGACGTACCGCCTTTTTCGTCTGAAATAGACTGTATGAGGTCAGGGTATTGTTGGAGGACACTGTCAAAATCCTCCCGTGTAATCGTGCTCGCTTGAATAATGCCTGATTTAGAGGTCATGTTGCGACAGCTCGTATTAGTTAATCTGACGTATGAAATAAATATCCTCGGAAATATGGCTTATTTTTCTGTTGTTTGCCACGCACAATAATCGTCGGGGTACGTGTTTTTCCTATGACAAAGCCTTGATTGAGACTGCAGTAACGTTTTTCGGCCTATTGGCAGGAATAGAAATCTACGAGATTGAGGATGTTGATGAAGAGTGATGAGAGGACTAAATGGCTTGGATTGTTGACGCGACACCCCAGTCGCGTAGCGCGCGGCTAGTACAGTGCAAAATAACTGTACTTGCCTACAATGCCAACTCCATAATTCGGCTGCAAGTCTCGCCAAATTTCAAACAAATCGCCCATGTCAAAATTAAAGCACGACTTTTCAAAGCATACCAACAGATACACCTCCTATCTGCGAATGTCTCCAGATCTTCTGCTGTTTTTGGCCGGATGCTGGATATCGACCCTGTAACTTTCCAAACCCGTACACTTACTACTATCTTACAACCCTATGACATAAGGCGTTTCTGCAGCTTTCTAATCTCCGCGTCATGCATTTTCCCAAGCTCTTTAACGCTGGTTTTGGCGTGGGTCTCGACATTTTCTATATGTATTTTTATTTTGGAAACCAAACTGTAAAGCATATCATTATTTTCATCCATCCTTTTGTCGATAGCTTCGTTCACGCCGGATTCACGCATCTTCTTCTCCACTCTTCCCTTCAACTCCGTAACAAGGGTAGCCGTTTGTGCAGCTATAGAAAGTGCCACCGTGTTGCCAAGTCCATCTAAACCGCCGTTGGTACCGCTCTGAATAGTGCCTATTTGTGCCAAGTGAAACGAGTTGCAACCTGCGAGGGCTCCTGCGATGGACCCGTTTGTTGCACCGTATGAGTCAACAAATCTGACAGCCAGGACTTCGGCATGGTCTGGGATAAAAGACTTATAGGATTTACCCCGGCCACAGATGTCGGGGTGGAGGCAACGACTGGAAAGTTGAGCGAGACTTGTTTCTTTTATTTCTTGAACAGATGTGTGTCGTCGTCCGAACCTGACGAGTCGTCTGATACAAATATTGCTCGCATCCGGGATACGTCGGTTTGTTCCATGTTTTCCTCTGGTGCCTCGGGGGGCCCGGCCATCTTGACGAATTTATGAGGCAACTCTTTGGGCCCGTGTAGGTATCTCAAGATCTGATGGCGCACGGTTGAAAATAAAACAGAGATAGAAAATGGCGGGTTGGAACGGACGGCACACTGATGAGTTTGTAGGCTGCCTCGTAAGTTTAATTTCTTCATAATAACGAAAGAGGAATAAAATATCCGAAGCAGTAAATAAATCATGAATTGGTTTCATGTTCCATGCAGATGGTTGATATTAGTCTACATACATTTTGCCCATTGGTCGGCCTAATTGCTCTGAAACCCGAACAAAGTTCTGAGACGCCTCTCGCTCTTAACAGTCTCCCACAAGCTTATGTGGCTTGTCAAAGACATTTTGCGGGTCATACTTTTGCTTCAGCTCCCTTAGACGGCCCGTGTTGGATCCAAAGACTGACTTTGCCGAAATACTTTCCACGTTTGCGTAGTTCAGATAGGTACCAGTGCCGTCCTTGTGATCTGCGTCATCATACCCCATCTCACGGATGTTCTTCTGGAACTTTCTATTGTTATCTCGAATTTCCTGGTCAAAGGACTCATTTTTCCAAGTCCATGCCGTGCCGACGTTGTAGTATTTGCCTCGGCTGTTGAATGCGGTGCCATCGGCTGGGACTTTGGCGACAGCATGGTTGGGGTAGCACTCGAACATGAACATGCTGCCTTTGGCCTCTGGATTGGCGTCGACAAAGCCGGTGAATTGATCACGGATAGTCTCAGCCGTATCAAGCTGCAATGGGGTGGTAAAGTTGCTTCCGCCGAATAGATAGCGTCTACCTGGGGACCATGTCTTGTCGCCCATCTGGTTGACGGCAGGGTAAGGCATCCGCCCGACAGTATTCATCAAAGCTTTCAATTTGAGCAATGGTGCGTAAAATTCCGGTCCAGCTGTCTGCGCATTATATCCAAAGTGGAAAATATGCAAAAACATAACCCAAGGCCGTTGGGCATTGGGGTCATCCCCAGGACCGGGAGGCGCTCTGCAAAAGCCCGTTCGGAAAGCCTGGTAGCCATCGTTGGTCTTGTCCCAGGTGTTGATAAAATCGACAATATCCGTGAGGCTTTCCATGGGAACCACAATGATGCCGCCATATGCTTCGGTTTGGGGGAATGCCTTCATAGTGAAGCGAGTCACAACCCCGAAACTACTGCCGGCACCTCGAAGGGCCCAGAAGAGATCGGCGTTTTCTTCGCGTGATGCCGTAGCGATGCTTCCATCGGCAAGAACCACCTGGCATGAGATTATAATATCAATTGATATGCCATAAAGCCCCATCAAGACGCCAAACCCGCCGTGCAAGACGAGTCCGCCCACACCAGTGTGCGAAACAGTCCCACCAACTGTGGCGAGTCCATGCTCCCAACACGCCTCATCAATGTCTTTCCAGACGCATCCTCCGCCAAATGTCACAGTCTTTTCGTCGGGTTTCACAGTGACCCCACGCATCAACGACAAGTCAATGACCATGCCATCGGGAGAAGGCGAGGCAGATGCCTGGGCAGTGCTGTGGCCGCCGCCTTTCACATTAAAGGCGATGCCGTTGGCGGTTGCAAACTTGACGGCTGCACTGGCTTCTTCGGGGGTCTTAGGGAGTGCTACCGCAGCCTTGAAGGAGATCAGCCATGGAATCTTGGAGCTTGAAGTACCGCAGGGGTTCAATCCTCGTGGCCTGAGGTCGGAGAAATCAACTCACTGCTGGCTTCACGCATGTGAGACTCCACCGCTGTAAACTCTCGTCAAAGCCCTCATCGCCAGGCACCAGGAGGCGCCCTTGCATGAACTGCTCGCGCAGAGCCAAGAACCTATCTGCAGTCATATTCGCCAAGATGGTAGTTTGCGTCACTTTCAGGGGGGTGAGAGCGTGGTTTTCGGCCGAGAGGCAGGCCTGGGAACTTCGTCTACAGCCATCCCCTCATCTAGCGCCTCATGGCCATTTATAGCCATGTCTTGACTTGAACCATGTGGATGTGCCGACACGGCACGATTCCCGGGCGCCTAGACGTGTCCACATGCCCATCATTCGTAAATTAGGACTAAGCTCACTTCAGCCATTTAAGCTGAGGTCGCCGATTGTGAAAAGGTTCAGACGCTTGTGCGGTCTAGTGGGTGGCACTATCGCGTCGTTAAGAGGTCAAGATGGCGACTAATGCACAGTGGTTGGTTGGCCTCAGGAGTCGGCGAGACTGGAATCATTGGTTGCGTTAACCTAATAAACGCGGGATTCCCGGTGGCTTGGGGGAGAGACGACTGAGGACGGGGCTTTGATCATCAGTCAGCTGAGACTGGCATGCTCGGAGGCCTCACATTAATTAATATATTATTTCATACCTCAGTGTGTTGCTACATATAATGGGTCCTAGTGGCGTTCACTATCCTCTCCAGATTCGGGATCACCGCATCAAGCTGCGAATACCATTCATTCAGATAATGTATTGCATGCGCGATATTTACATACGAGTCGAAATGGGCTCGCGACAATGGTTCAGAAACAGGGAAGATGAGAAATAATTTGGGTTTCATCTGTATCTCAATTCCACAATACACCTAAAGGAAGCAAAATGACAGAGATGGGGGTTGTGCGCAATCATGGAGCACAGAATCAAGTGATTTTGAGCCAACATAATATTCTTGGTCGGCCGGTGATACTTGAATTCTGCACAGCATACAACCGTGAGTATTGTATACTTTTATTTATTTATCAAAGAGCAAAGCACCTTTCTTATTTTAGCCAGTCAACTCCCCATCAAACATCCTCATTTGCTGAGGACAAAAATGGTTCAATTCGACATGGAAAGATACGTACTGGATACTTTCAGAGTTCAGAACGGTCTAGACCAAAAGAACGGAGGTAAGTGGGCCTTATCACAGTATTTACACTGTTTTGGAAAATACGTGACGAGAAGCCTGAGCCTCGATTCAATTTGAGATTATCTCAATGTCTTGTCAAGGTACAGTTTTGTCGTGGTTAGAAAATTTTCTCTTCCGGAAGTAAATGAAATGTCTTTAAATAAACAAAATCGGCGCATATCCGGGGCCTGGGCGCAATTTTCTTCTTCCTCTCATCCTTCATGGTATGCATCTTTGGGCAAGGATAAAGCTGGCCTAAGGAATCATGACCAATAGAGAATTTTGGAAAGACGGCACGAAATGAACACCACCCCAATTCCCTGCCCATGCATTTCAGGAAGATTCCGCTTGCTATGGTGTCATACCAGAACCAACGGCCAAGCAAAGTCCGTAATGGTACTATAAAGGCTTCCTTCTACCAATGAGAAAATATTTTCACAGCGCGAATTCAGCATGCTCTTACCAGTAATGCCTGACAGGAATACTGAGGAATCATGACAACTCGGTTCGGAATTGGCATGACAGGATCCAATGCCCCGTTTTGAACCGCACTGTGTCGATAAAGCGATTACTTTTTGCCCCACCGAAACGGCCAAATGCAGATGGTCCGTTTTCCTGTTCTTACTTGCTCGAAAATCCTCCCGCCCAATCGCTCGCAACTTGAACTCTGACCACCCAACATCGCACAGGGAGCAAAAAAAAAATTTACCCGCAACCCTCAATCCCTTTCCAACCGCAATCATGGGCAACGTATGGTAGTCTCAAGACGCCTGATTTTGATGTTGTTGCGCTAATCAAGTAATTACAGGGCGCCAAGGCTCAGCAGAAGCGTGATCGCAACCAGAAGAACGACAAGGTTGCCAAGTCGCAGCTCAAAGTTGTATGTTTTCTCCCACCTTCCCTCTGTCGCCCATGTCCCTCGAGTGCTGACCCCAGGAGTAGAACAAGCAGGCTTGCGACATCCAGTGCCAAATTTGCAAGTCAACCTTCCTCAAGACTACCAAGGCTCCTGCGTTCGTGCCCCTCCAGAACCCCCCCCCCCCGGGTCCAGTCCCTACCGTAATCCGACTGACACTTAACTTTTACTTGCAGCCTAAATGAGCACGCCCAGAACAAGCACAGCAAGACACTCGAGGAATGCTTCCCAAGTTTCCAGCAGTAGATTTTCTCTACCACGAAAAGAGGCAGTTAAAGGGGCGGTTTTTATTTTGAGTACACATGATGGTGAGGGAGACGGCGTAGAAGTGGAGTTGGGAGAATATTCAGCGAGGCGTCTACGAAGTTGGCATGGCATAACAGGCAGAGAGCATGGTGGGTGTGGGGTTGATGTTAACGGAGTTATGATCATGATGGATGATTTACATGGTCCCTATTTTTTACTCTCTGATCCCTGCTTTACAAAGAAGGGGGGGGGGGGGCTTCCTTTCAGATCTGTCACTGGGTTTTAGACCCTCCACACCCGCCATAGACTTGTCTGTTGATCTCGTCTCAGTGAGCCTCCACAGTTGCCGCTGCGGGCACCTCGACCGGTGCTCCCACCGACGCTCCCGCTGCCTTTTGCTTTGCCTGCTCCTCGCGGATCCCCGCTAGGATGTTCGGATACCACCGCTCCCCAACGTCCGGGTGGCTTTTGACACGATTGCGCAGCGTCGCCTCACCTAGCGTTTTGGCTACACCGCCCCGGCGGAATGTAAACTCGACGTCGTCAATGCGCCCGCCTTGGGACTCGATAATATGCCGCCTCTGCTCCCGCACGCTCTCGGGAACTTGACCCACACCCACAGTCTCCAGGTCCTCAAAAGCAGCGTCCAGCTTGACGCCCTGGAAAAAGGGGATTGAAAAGCGGGCTCCTGTCCCGGCCGCTGGCGACAGGACGCGGTGTGTGGTCGAAATGCACACGCCCTGCGTCAGTGCCTCGAGACCCTGCCCAATAGCCACGACGAGGGTTCCGTCAATGGGCGGGCAGTCAATCCACTGGCCCTTGACATTCTGAACCTGCAGGCCGCGGTGGTGTGTGGCCTGCAGCAGGTAACTGGACAGCATCGAGTCTTTGTGAGGCCCGACGCCCTGGCCCTGCGCCTCCCCGTCCTTGCCGAGCTGCTGGAGATCGGGATAGCGGACAATCTTGAGCTTGTGCTGCTGGTCCTCGTCAAAGTACTTGTTAAACGCATCTCTAGGCAGCTCGATGGCCTCGGCAATGAGCGATGTAAAGTAGATAGAGATCTTGCCCATCTGGTTCATATACTCGGTGTAAGTCTCGCGGAACCCAGGCAGGGTTCCCTCCGCGGGCCATTGGTTGGGCGCCAACAGGTTATAATACAGAGGGGAGCCCGTTTTGGGGATGGGATGCTCAGTTGAGATGTCAATCTGCTCGCGGTGGTCAATCTCTCCAGCCGTGATCTCGGCCGAGAGCTGCGAGTAACCCAGAAATGAATTGGCATTCTTCATCTCGATCCTGAGCCTAGAAAATCATTTTGGTCAGCAATGACGGGACGCGCATTCTTGAACTAGACGCAATTCACATTTAAACCGCACGCGACACTCACTTTTCCTCTTGGGGAATGTCGAAAAAGGCCTTGCCCATGGCCTTGACCCGCTGGAACTCCTCGTCCGAGATGCCCACATTCTTGAGGTAGAGAAATCCAACCTCCATCAATGCGTGGCGAAGCTCTTTGAGAAAAGCTGGCTTGGTGGCCGGGTGGCTGGCGGCTGCCAGGTCCAGTATCGGGATGGACGTAAACGATGACATGGCCAGGAGGGGGGAAGAGTATGCAAATACGTTAAAATGTTATACTAACAGAAAAAGAAAAGATATATAATACAGAATACAGGCGAAGAGGAAAGCAACGGGGCGATAAAAAAATTCTTTTGATTGGGTTTGCAAACTGGTATATTCCCTCTCTTATGTCTGTGTTAAATAAGTAAAATATTGGCAGCCTGTCTGAGAAGATCGTCTTATCACCTTATGGCGCAATTGCGCAATTGGTCCACCCGTCGCTGTTCACGCGCCCTACTCGTTGCAAATGATTCCCGATGCCCTACTTTTCTCAAACCCGACGACGCTAATAAAAACGATGGCCATTCCCGAGCCTCTTTCCCCGCATCAGCAGGCCAACCGACGAATGCCGGGTGGCGCGTTGGAGATGCCCTCCCCACGGCAGCATCCCGCTTTGGCCGATTTTCGGTCATCTTTACCCCAATGCAGTGTCGATGGCATGCATCATGCGCATGACCAATCATGCCACAAAAAGCAATGTTTCATGAATGGGTTTGGTTGCATTAAGTCTCGTCTAGGTTGCTCACGACGAAGCCGACAGAGGTTTCGTTGCAAGAAGGCTAGTAACCTTGTAAAACATGTCTTCAATAGGCGGCGCCGCAAATGCCGGGGCAGCGTCAAAGATGTCTGCAAGGTGCTGCTGGTGGACCACACTTCTCTGCACATCGTCCTCCTCCATTTCCACGTCCTCCTCTTCAGCTGTCTCGGCGACGGCATCCTCTGCCTCGCTCGCCATGTCCTCGTCCTCATCGATGAAGGCGACATTGTCGTCCTCGCTTGCACCTGCATCCTCGAGGCGCAGATCCTCCAGGGGCTGCACCGTCGCGAGGGATGACGGGTCTGACCCTTCGGCAACTACCCAGATCTGCGCGGCGTCATCCAGAGCAATGAAGCCGCTAGTATCTGGCGCAGATACTAAGCTCGCTATTCTCTGGGGCGTGTTCCGCACCAGCAAAGGCTCCGAGTCTTCCGGCTCAAACACTCCCAGTGTAGAACCCTCACTAGACGGCAGGGCCACAGCAAAGTGGCCAGACGTGTGGTCCACGGCAAGTTGGATCAGGTCACTGTCCCCTGCCACCTTAGGAATCAAAAGGCCGTATCGCAACTCGTCGCTGACGACGTCGTATACTCGTAGCTCGTCGGATAACACAATCACAAACGGTGACAGCGCACGAACCGAACGCAGCTGTCCCTTCCACTGGCTTTCCAGTGTCCTGACTACTTCACCGGATGCCGAGTCGATGACATAGACAGCACCCACACCAATGGTTCCAAACGCAACAAATATCGTGGAGCCATCTTCGGAGAATGCCAGACTTCCTTGGGGTTCGTGCTTGGACGTAGGCTCGGGAAGATCCACCGCGCCCTCCTGAGGGAGACCATCACCCACCGCAATAACTTGCGAACAGCTCCAAGAGAAGACTTCCTTTCCATTAGCGCCTTTGACAACAACGCCGTTCTGCGATCGAGTCTTGGGCCGCCATAAACGGACCATACCATCAGTTCCAATGGTTGCAAAGCATGTCGAGACAGGGTTTGATGCAAGGTCTAGTACAGCCTCGTTGCGGGTGGTGGCATGGGGAGCATTGATTCTGGAAACGAGGGCGATCTGATCATCATCCTGTCGGGCTTCCCAGAATTTGAGATAGACTTCACGTCGTTCCTGGATAAACTGCCCCTTCATATCGCCAATGACGTTGTCCACGTCTCGAGATGAAGGCTCCCAAGTATCCACACTAGCGAGCCATTCTCCATCGGCCGAAAATGCCATGTGTGTGATAATTGGCTCGTCAATGACATGACCCTTGTTGGTAATGTTGACATCAGTCGGCTGTGTGCGAGCTAATGCCTGCTTAGAGACACTGCGGAATGTCTCCAGATCAAATGTCTGTAACAACGGGGCCGAAAAGTCCCCAGATGAACTAGCTTGGCTGCCGTTGCCCACGCAGACATGGAGTCTTGAGTGATCCGAGGGCTTGATAGCAGCGGGGATGGGACGTCGCACTGACTGTGGCGCTGTCCATGTTCGTTGAACGAGCAGATCCTTTGGAGTGGAAACGTGAACTGCGGCGGACTGGATGCCAGCAATATATGCGGTGGGTTTCATTTCGGAGGTGGACAGAATCATCGTCGAGTTGTCATCAAGATGAATCACATAGGAAGACCCATTGGCGGAAACAACAATGTTTTCCACGCTGCCGGAGAGATGAGGAAGAAAATCCTTTCTCGATGTGTCCATCTGCCACAGCACAAGGGAGTTTTCGGAACCTCCAGAGATCATGTAGTTGCCTGCCATGTGTTAGATTTGAGTTAGGGTGTAGTCAATAGAACACATACCATCACGAGACCACTTCACGGCGTGTACAGCTTTCCTGTGCCAGTGGAACTTTTGCGCCTGGATCATTTCCTTCTCAGAGCCTGGCTTTCCAAGGCCCTGGCTTCGGTGGATAACATCGTGGTAAAGATAGATGGCACCGCGAGCGCCACCGATCAAGACATCAACAACAGGGGTGGGTGATCGCAACTTCTTGCCTGCCACTTGTCTCGCATAAACCCGAACATCGAGGGTCGTGATCAGATCGGGAACATCAAAGGAGTAAAACTCGTACTCTAGCGCTGCCAAATTCTCGGCTTGCTTTTGCGACTGAATGCCCACGAAAAGGCGGTCATTGATAGTTCCAACCAAGACCTGGCCATCTTGACTCGACTCTAGCAACTGCAATCCATCGCCGGGCTTCTTCATGGCCACGATGACCTTGGGTTCAGACGCCGCTGACACATTTGCTTCATAGGCAGCAACCTCGATTCGGCTCGACTTGTCTGACTCAGCAACTAGGAGAACCTCTTGTGTCTGGTTGGAGATCGAAGTAGTCAGAACGACCAAGGCCTTGGCAGTTTTGGATCGAGTTTGGAAGGACTCGGGAATCCTCGTGCTTGTCCAGTCAACATGAAACACACGGCCATCTGAGCAGGCAACCCAAACAAAGTCAGGGTTTTTCTTTGACTGGCGTATAGCAACAATGGTTGACAAGTTTTGCTCGGAGGAGTCGATGGCGGTTATGGGGATTCGGCGCACTAACAGAGAATCCACGGCTGAGTAGACTTGGATAGAGGTGTTGTAGGCAATGATGAGATATCTAGTACAGGTCAGGCACCCGGCTCAAATACCTTCATATCAAGACTCACTGTTCATCTTCGGTCAGAATGGGGTCAATATCAAGCATCCTTCCACCCATGGGCTTCGATACTCGCCAACCCGCTTCAGCATTGTCAAACTGGCGAAGAACCTCTAATTCTCGATCTCCCGTGGATGAGAGAGCCGTAGACATCCCATTAGCTGCTGATTGCGCGCCATCGGCAGAGTTCACAATATCTGCAATTGATTTGCGCCCATTGGCCTTGTTCTCCTTGCGTTCAGCGCGCTGTCGTTTAGATCTCGAATCGGCTTCTGCAAGCTCTCTCTTGCGTTTCTTGGTCTGGTCATCCTTCGTCCGGGCGCTCTTTGTGCCGGCCATTTTCCTGGTGCTTTCCTGCGTGCAGGTTGCACAAGCTCGAGTGTTTGGGGGCGCGGAACGGCCGAATCGTAAACCAGGTCGTCGATCGAGAAAAGTGAGGAACTACCACCAATGCTCCAGGTCGCAGAAATTTTGGTCCCGCTTTGGTGAACTTTTTTGCTGCTGATAAGATAAGCCTCTGTCGGAGAAACCTCGGGAAGGAGAATTTATTTCCAACACCAAAGAGGCGCGCGCCCATCACCGAGCTTTCCTCGAGACAACAGGCTCCTGTCCATCGCAACCCATTTCAGAATTCCCAAAACTTACGTGCGACCTCCCCCCAATATCAAAAAATGATTATTCCCATCCGTTGTTTTTCTTGTGGCAAGGTACAGGACCCCCATCCAGTTTGCGCCAGCGAAGTGGCAACCTGACTAACCAACATCCAGGTCACTGGTGACCTTTGGGAGCGCTATCTCCAGCTGATTGCCGATCCTCGCAAGACTGATGGGTACGGAAATTCTAAATGCGACTATTTTAACCACCAGACTAACGCGGATATCCAGTGATGCCATGGACGAGCTTGGCCTGAAGCGTTATTGCTGCCGCCGAATGATCATGACCCACGTCGACCTTATCGAGAAGCTTCTCAAGTACGATGAGACCGCATTATTGCCATTTTGTATTGAACTGTAGCTAAACAAAATTACCACAGGTACACTCCAGACGGCCGAAACGAGAAGAAGCAGCGATTGAACGAGACGGAGTAAAGCAGCTCCATGAAGCAGCAACAAGGGATCATGCATGGTCAGGCGTTTTGGGAAAATCAATCAAGTGTCTCGTGGGCTGGCGTATGGAGGAATTCGCATTCAATAAAGTCTTACTATCAGGCACTCGAGCGCGTGTTTCGGTTGTCAATGTGTACAACCATGCCCAGAGTCGTGTAAACCAGCATAGGTGCTCGAATGAGCCTTGATCTATGGGTTGGCTTTCGGCGATAAACCGGATTGTTTGCAGTGAGGCAACATCAAAACACAAGACACTGTCTTGTCAGACAATTTTGTTTGTGTCTAGGAGAATGGAGAATCCTGAGTACCACGTCATGCCGCATCGAACCTCGTTTAGACCAACTAAAACAGCCCAGTCACGCGTCCAGGGAACAAAAACAAAAATGAGATGAAAAGGCGGTGGCTGTGTAGTCGGGATGGTCCAAAAGGAGAGCAACAAAAAAAGCATTAGGCATATTTGAACAACTAGAACCAACAGGGTTTCATTCTTGATGTTCGACATGTTGTGGAACGGGGTAACACTGCCTCGCATATAACCCACCTCACCTGACTCTGGCCAGCATTACTGGCAGGTTCGGCCTTAATAGTAGTTAGCTCTGGACACTCGCGGGCCCAACATTCTCTTTCAGGGAAGAGCGAAGGCGTCAGGATTTCATGGTTCGACTGTGGCCTAAGGATAAGGCTAGTTAACCAACAAACATGCATGATAGTCGTGTTGTTGAACCAAACTGTCGGAACCGAGCCTTTTCCAACCAACAACGAAATCGTCTCATGCAGTCACGCGGCATTTCGGAGTAACCCCCTCAGAGTTGAGTCACGTCCGGTCAGCGACTTTTTGGGGGCCATGTCGGCGGGCATACTTCCCATCAAGCAGATTTGAAATATGGTAGAGTGCGATGAAAATTACATCCCCGGTGTTCGACCGTGAGCGGTCAACAAAACGGTGACATGCGCAAAGTCCAAGCCACTGCAAAATTCGAAACCCGTCGCATTGACGCACCCCTCGCTGGAAATTGAGGCTCAAGTAGTCCAATAAGCCCAGCGACCAATTTTGAGGCCTACTCACAGCCGCCTCCCGAACCAACCAGTTTTGCGCCCAGCCATCCATCGGTTCAGAGGGCAAGATACTCACTTGACAGGTTAGTAGATCGTATAGGGATGGCCGATTACGCAGCTCGCATGATATGCATGTTGGTACAGCACATAGACCGGTCAAAGACATGTGGCGGTCAATTCAACCACCACTCGGCAGTCAGTCGACTCTTACCAAACCAACAGCCAAGCCGACATTGGCCACTATACCAAGGCTCGAGTTACTGGCGGCTCCTCTGGGACTCCAACGGTAAGATCTTCGGGATGCTACCAGACGGGTTACTGGATGTGGATCATTGCCCACGTAGGCAGGACGCAGCCCGCTACTTTCGTCAATCCAACGCCATGTCATCCGCTCAAGCCAACATGAATTGAAAACTGGCCACTGAAAAAGCCCTAGCCTCAATGCAATGCGCACTCAGTATGCAACAATGACCGCGCCAAAAGCAAGGGTTATTTCGACTGCACCGAGGCGCCGGCGCCTATGCAATGCAGCTAAGGAATTCATCCAACTCTGTGCTGACCAACAAGCCACGCCCCATACATTAACGGTTGCGCTCCTAGCCGGTCCACTGTATCAACATCTACTGGTGATATTTCACGATGGGGCCTGCATATCCGACCATCCTTTCCCCTTGAGTGTTGGATGCACTCATTTGAAGACGGTTGGGTGACCACGTAGGATTCGGACTCATGAACCATTGAGTGGGGCCCCGGGTTCATTCCAGCCGGAGGAGCTTGCGGGTTACGAGACTGTTGATGTCACGAACCCTAGATCGGTTCGGACAAGGGAACAATCAAGAAAAGCAAGACCAACTTCGAGAGAGAAAATAGCTTGGCCCCAATGAGCCTACGGGAAACACCTTCCGGGGGGCTTGATCCTGGCTAGCCAACAAGCTGGCGAGAAGGCAATGCCCCCGCACCGAGGGGCTGGGATGAGATCGCTGGGGCGGTTCCGACAATCTGTATAGCGCTATGATATACGGAAACGACGCAGCCGGCCTTGGGTTGTCACCGCGCTAACAACGATGGCTGGGTCGAAAAGTTTTACCGTATTAGCCTTCATGAGCGTGAGAACGAGCATGGTCAGGGACGATCAGAGGCTAGAAGCACCAATTGTCAGATGATGCAGTAAGACGCCAAGCCGGTTTGGTCGCCCATTAGTTTATCCCAGAACTTGCACATTCACGATGCCAAAGGCGGTGGGTTACGTGTGCGATCTGATTGTAAATGCCGGTCTGCAAGGTGTGCATGCCTTCTTGAGAAATCGATCACACACAAGCCACCAAGACGAGCCGTCTCTTGGGGAGAGATAAACAATGTTTGTTTATGGTGTCATCTTACTCCGTTCATGTCAAGACTTGTCTTCATGAAATGTACACCAGCTAGGTCACGAAAAACCACTAGCTATCGCAATTGCGCTTTGGAAGTCGAATGGTCCTGCTTTTCGGGATCTAACACACCTCGATCATCGCCATATGCAACGCGGGGCTGAGTTCTTTGTTTCTCTCGCCATTGACCAACTAAGGTGTTCGCCATCATGAATGGCGGGGACATATACGGATACTGGGACAACAAGGCCAAGAGATGGCGCGAAAACCAGGTTAGCGATAGGACCCACCCTGTCCGTTCAGGTTACCAAAGCAGTGGAGTCATTGACTAGTTTTAGCGTCATCAAAGCCGCCGGGACCAGACTGCCGGGTTCACAAGACCTGGCGCGCTGACTGGCCCATCCATCAACCTGGGGGGGCGCCCACCGGCGGCAAAGTCCCAGCACGTACCCGTTCCCTTTTAGGGTGCTGGCGTTACTTGGGTAGGGCAAAGTCCCAGGCCGACAGGATGCCATGACGAGACATGCACCGTCTCTGGCCTGGGGTTAACTATGGACGGGGGGGGCTTGGGAGAAGGGAAGGTCGCATCTCCAGCGGCCGTGGCGGTCCCGGCGGATTGCTCCCCAATTTGGATATCCAGTCTAAACCTGGGCCGCTTTCGAGACCGGCTTCAGATTCAGGTCGTGGCAGGACATTACGATACTTCAGGCCTGCGTAGGAGTCAATAAAAAAATGTGGGGAGAGAGGTCACGGGAGGTTCGATGGCCTAAACAAACAACTGACCACGCAGCCATGGTCAACGGTGGGATAGCTATGTCTAGATTGAGGAAATATTTGCCGTTTTCTGGGTCAGCGCGTAGGGTGCTAAAGGAGGGTGCTGCACCAGCACTATTGGTTAAAGGAGCACCCACCCGCGTGGATTTGGGCGTTGCTCTCGACCAAGACAGCAACGAGTGCGGGCAAAGGTTGACAGAGTCATTCGTGGTGCAGCATGTCCAAGCTGACGGTTCAGGCTGAATATGTGTGCCAGTATCCAGCGGCGTCACACCGGACGCCACAGGGTCGAAGCTGAGGCATCCGAAGCCGAGAAGCCATGGCATAGGTTTGGCAAGATGGACACGACAGGCATCATGTTGGGACAGGCGAGGGGTTTGAAGCCTACCCTCTCCTTGGTCAGATTGGGTCATCCCCCCCCCCCACATGATTTAAGCGCCCACGCCTGTCCGCTTTGATGCAGCCCCACGGGTTGGGGTGTGCTAGGGCCTGGGGGACCCTTGAAAGGGCATGGAAAAGATTTCCCCATCCACCACCACTAGGCGCAAATCCTGGCGTTGATTGGATCGAGGATAGGCCCGGCGCCTGGGAAGGTCGAAAGTCGAAGCTAAAGTAACGCGCCCGCAGGAGCTGGTAATTCTCCCGATGGGGATATGACGGCGCGTGCAAAGTAGAGGGAACGAGCATCAAGTGAGAAGGGTGAGGAGATGGGAAGCGTTGCAACGACACAATATAATAGACTTGTTATCGACCATAAAAATTACCCGAATCGAGGCCGAGGCGAATGGGTGTGAAACGGGACGGGCATGTTGGCAAGGTGGAATGCGCGCGCGGAAAGGCACAAAGCAAGTGCCGTAGATGTGGCCGTACAGTTGGAGGTGAAGTGTGGAAGTGGGCCATTCACTTTAGCCCTCCATCTTCCCATCCTCCATCTTCCCATCCTCCATCCATCTCATCTCTCACTCGCCTTCCTTCGTTCATTACTTGCATCCACGCACGCCCACCCCTGAACCTCTATCTCGCCCCTGATGCCCTCCAAATGCTGCCGATCATCCTTTGGATCCGGGGATGGATGGATGGATGGTGACTTTGGATGTGTTGTACCGCTTTTATTCGCCAGTCATTCTTGTTTAAAATAAATAAATAAATAAAAAATTACCTCGTCCTTCTTCTTGGCTACTTCAAGTCAACTCTGTGGGGGCCAAAACTATAGTGTCAATATGCCTAGGCGCCTTCTGAGCGTCACAGCTGCATTGACCACACCCTATTGTTTCCCGTCCACCAAAGGAATCGCCGCTAGGCCAAGGTCTCAAGACCCAAAAGGAGGCCTTTTTTGAGACCTGCATCGTCGATGAAAACGTGCTCCACGAGAAACGGCAAGGTTAGAAATAGAAACAAGAAACGACAAACAATGGTGCAATGCGACCTCGGCTCAATTAGAAACCCATATTTCAGCGCCTCGAAATATTGGTTTACATGCACACCAATTCGGATTCCATCCATGGCTCCTTAAGCGGATCATAGCTGGCATGGTAGGATGGCCCAATGGGAATTCACATGAAATTCAATTTGTGTGGTGTTTGAGTACATTCTTACCTGGTAGGTCAGCAGAGTTGGCAATGGACACAATCTAGATCTACCATCACACTCAAGTTTGACTGTAATGCTCATATCACAACCACCCTTGCCCTCTCACGGCCTCACTTGATCAGCCCCCCCCCCCCCCCCCCCCCCTCCCCTCCCCCCCCCCCCTCCCTCCTCCCCCCCTTTTTTTTTTCTTTTTTTTTGTTGTTTTTGTGTGTGTTTGTTTTTTTTTTTTTATACCGTCTTGGTCCCGCGTGTGGTCTCCGTTTGTCCCTCAGCCACCCCACCCACCACGCCACCCTCCCCCACTCCCCACGGCGCCGACCCGCTCCTAGCACACCCCTGACATGCCTGCACCCGCCCTACCCTCACC
>JAHVYB010000140.1:32297-48537 GCA_020623695.1 Calonectria henricotiae | reverse complement strand
GGGGAAGGTAAGATTGGCCCAATGGTATTTACAAGAAAATTCAATTGTTGTGTGTTTTGGGAAAATGCTTCCTGGGAGGTCAGCAGAGTTTGGAAATGGCAAAAATCTAGACTCACAACAAACTCAAATTTGGCTTTTAAGGTCCTATCCCAACCCCCCCTTGCCCCCCACGGGCTCCCCTGATTAACCCCCCCCCCCCCCCCGGCTCTTCTTTCATTAGCATCCCTATTTGCATTGCCTACGTTTTGCTCTTTATTTGTTTTTTGTTTTTTGGGGGGGTTTTGTTTTTTGCAACTTACCCACCTCGTCACCTCGTTGGTAGTCCACCGTGCTCCAACAGCTCACCTCCCTGCCATCCGGCCTGTCACACGGCTCAGAGCTCTCAATCGTCTCTTCCGAGCCTGATGGAAGCTGAGCCTGCCGCCATCATCGTTGCCGACTCCGTCCTGTTAGTCCCGTCGAAGTTGCTCTGCATGGCACACCAACCCACTTTGTCTCTGCTTCCTTTGTCTCGTTCCCTCTCTTCACGCCCCTTGGTCAACAGCCACGCCACCCACCTGCAGTTCTGAACAGCACTGTACCCACCAGCCCACTCAGGCTCTGTTCAGTCCCAACTGTGCTCCCAGTTTCCACGCTCCCGCTCTCGTAACATCCACATCCCCCTGGTCTCTTCTCTCTGTATCTCTCCCTCTCAACTCTCTCTCTTGTTCACTTGCGTTCTGTTTTTGTGCTAAACTCGACGCGCTCCTCCCCTAGTTCACGCCATCTTCTTTTCGCCTTCGTCCCACTCATCTCCTTCCAAACTCGTCCACGAAAAATATCTTCTCAATAACAACGCGGTTGTCTTCCCGCAATCCCTACCACCTAAGACAGCGCTTCTTTGGCCATCCCGCCGCGCCAACTCGCGTCCGTCCCGACAAGCGCAGGTCGCAGCTACGGCCGCCCCTCCATCGGCTGCCACACACCCGCCTCTGCTCGCTGTGCGTGTGCGCCTGTCTGAGCACTATGCGCATCCGCATCCATCCACCTCGCTGATTGATTCATCAAGACCATCACACATCCACTTGTTGGCCTTACCCGAGCTCTGACCTTCGTCCTCAGTTGTACACTGACCCAGGGCCAAAGTACACACTGCTACTCTTCCCCGCGTTACACGTACTTGTCCCCGTAGCAGACGCTACTCGCCCAGGCACGGACTCGACCGGACTCTACCGGACTGCTGCAGACCCTGACAAGGCTTAACGGGGCACGACAAGGGCCCCATCTTGGCTCTACTTCTGATACCTACAGGGAACCACTCGCTCGCCCAACCCCTGGTCAGCCTGCGTCTGCCTCGCTTCAACCGCCGCCGCCGCTTCCTGGCTCGCTCTCTTTAAACCTCCCGCTCTCCATTTTCTCTTCCTCGCTGCGATTTGCGTCTCGGAGCTTCATCCCGACTTCAGCTTGCTCTCTCCACCTGGAAGCTATCTACCCTCTCTCCTGCGTAGTAATTCCTTTTATTTCACCGTCTCTCCCTTACCCGGCTGGCGTCAATCCTATGCTCTCCTGACCGTTGCGCACGGCTGCTACCATATTCAATTCCACCATCTTAGCTCAACCCGATCTCACTACCAACTCCCACACCACCACCACGCCGTCTCGTCTCGCCATAATTTTGTCTCCAGAGCGGTCACTTCTAACACGTGTTTACCGCTCCCCATATCACATATTTCAACCCGCCTCGTAGACTCCTCAATCCTGGAGTTTACAAGGCACTTTGGTCTTGAGCTCGAATCAACCCACTTCAAGGTCCCCCGCCAACTGATCCCGTCGACGGCGGCCCCTCGTCGCCGCTTGGTATCTCGTCCTGAGCTACCGCCATGGCCCTCGAAGCTCCCTTGCGGTCGTCGACTGGAAACATGCAGTTCCCATTCACCTACCAAAAGGACATGGCTGCCCCTTCTGAGGCCGACCGTCTTCGGGCCCAGTTTAGAGTTGTGTATGTCCCAGTCGAGTCACTCGTCTTACATGGCCTCGCTAATTCGTGTTTCTAGCTCCTCTCCTCCTCCAGCTACCGGCTCCGCCTCCCTCCGACCCGACTCCATTAATCGACTGTCATCAAACTCAATGAATAATATCCTCAGCCCCAGCGACATTGTAGGACCCTCCCCGGTGACGTCCAACGGGACTGAAACCACGGAGATCGAGGATGACGTTTCAGACGATCTGCATTTGGAAACGACTGGTGACGAAACTCGTCGCTCCGAGGTCAGTTGGCTTGTTTCGATTCATTCATCCCATCGCCTGCTGACACCCGCAATAGCTTCTAATGCTCTCCACGAGCATCTCAGACAATTTACGACAGTCAATCAGCGAGGAAGCCATATCAGTTATTCATGCTCCCGAGAGCTTTGCTGCATGGGTACGTACAACTCTGGGCTGCATATGAAGAGGCATCGATCTGACTTGACATAGACCTCATCCGAACCCATCATCAAACAACAGTCACCCAGCCCCAAATCATCGCCCAAGGTGGATCAGGCCAGTCTATCTGCCCTCAATGGAACTCCAGAGAAGGTTTGTTAAACTTACTATCCATTGCGCCCCTGCTTCTCGCTCATACATTGCCCCTCAGCCCACTGGTCAGCCAGTGCGCCCTGCGCTTTCTACCGATGTAGGCCCTGTTCGGTATAACTTGGACAGTTTTACACCACGCGCTCAAGATCTACAAACCATGCTAGAAGACACTACACGGTTGCGGTCAAGTAGCACCAGCAGCCTGGAGAGTAAGTCGAGCCTTCCTCCTGGATATCATGATGCTAATGATTGCCCAGAAATTGAGGAGGCAACAGAAGCCGAAGGAGACGACGAGGACTATGTCTCCGACGCCATGCCGCTTCCCTGTGAGGATGAAGAGGTTACCGCATTGCGGAGTGCCCTCCAAGAATGCTGGACTCTCTGTAACACACTTGCCAACCTAAGCTCCATCCATCGAGCCCGAGTGTTCAGTCATTCGGGGATCCCTGACGCGCATGAGAAGGCCTGGAAAACATGCTGGAAACTTTGCCAGCGTCTCTACGATAGCCGAGATGAAGATGCGAATACATTCAGTGTCAGAATGAATCTCGACCTCTGCCGAGATTTTTGCCAGGCCCTCTTTGATGTTCGCGATCGAAGGGATGAGTTGGCAGATTCTGTATTACGAGTTAGTTTCGAACTCAACAACCAGTCAGTGCCCCCCCTGTCAGCCCAAATATTTCCCTTGCTGACATTGTACCAGCCTATATAGCGCCCAAGATAGCCGCAACCTCCCCGAGCAGTTTCGGGAGAGGACACTGGATTTTTACATTACCCTTTGTCATCGCCTCATGAAGCAACGCAACGACAAGCAAGATGAAACCGATCTGCTACTACGTTCATGCTGGGCGCTGGCGGAAATGCTATTTAATATCCGTCAAAACAAACGAGACGGCAGACCCCCAGATGAGGAGCTATTAGGTTCGGCGGTCCAAGCCTGTTGGGATCTCTGTGACATCTTTAGAGATGGCTGGACGCAGATTCGGCCTGACAGGAATACTCCGCGCCCAAGCCAAGCAGGTTTCCATTACCAAGGCTTTGACCAGAGCGGCCGACAAAGCCAGGCTTCGAATCGATCATCCATTCACTCTAAGCAAGAAAGCGTCAAGAGTGGGCGCCGCGAAGAGAAGTCAAGAAAGCCCGTGCCAGTCCCTGAGACTCCCGTGACCGAGTTTGAAGACACTCCCATCTCCCCCCAAAGCCACTCTCCGCAAATGCCAAACATTCTCGTGCTTGGAACCCCTAGCGAAAACAGTCGGAGTGGAAGATGGTCTAGCAGTGCTTCCAACTTGTCAAGCTACTCGAAGGGAAGCACAAGAACTTCTAGTACGGCAACTACCACAGCTACTAGCGGCGAAGATGTGAATGTGACGAGAGCAAAGATTCTCGTGCTAAAAGCGGCCATGAATCTCGGCTTTGATCGTGACTCCATCATTGATCCCAAGTCCGCCTCAGCAGCTCTCCAAAAATTTGTTCAGGAACTACCAGCTGGGTCCTTCGGAAACCAGCCAGTTCACGCCACCCTATTAACCCAATACAAGAATTCAGTCCTCACGGACGCTATCATTCCTCGTCACCATTCTCTTCCAGTACGTGGCAAACGGGTTTCAGCCCAAGATATGGCCAAGAGTATTCACACTATGATGAGGAGCTCGCAAAGGTACTCGTATCTTCGCGACATCTTCAGTTTCGTCTTTCAATTCCCGCTTGAGGAGGTGGATGCACGACGAAATGTCAGCATTGTTGTATAGAGAAGTCACCACCATCTCTCAACACTTTTTTTTCCTTTTTTTTTGGGGGGGGGGGGGGTTACACATTACAACCCAATAGCTGCATAGTTACTTTCTATATATCCCCTTTCTACCTAGAACTTGAGCGCGAAGCGGGGGTGCGGGAAACATAGTGATTTACCTACACGTCACAACAGACGACACGATATATATGAGAGAGATGAGTTGTTGTTTTTTTTTGGTTTTTTTAAGATCTAAGCGGCGGTCTACTCGTTTCCGGATGCACTAGATACCCTGTTGGGAGAACCAGGCGCTACGAGCTGAGGGGAAATGATATGGTGCAAACAATATCTCACAATTGCAAGTACCAAGAAGCAGAAAGGGGATTATTCTTCCATTATCATTCGTTGGTGGACATGGCACCCTTTTTTTTTAGCTTGGTTGACACGGATTATGGACAATGGGTGTGTTTCATGAAGAGAGCATTTATGCTCCATTAGCATGATTAGGTATCCAAATTAAACTGAATTCAGATTTACCATGACCCTCCACGTCGGGAGCCCTCTATTTGTAACCTCGAGTCCTATCTTCGCCTTGTAGCACCCTTCCATACACCTGTACCAACCCGACCTAGATGTAAAACCAACCGTAGGAGGTCTAAGGAGGTCTAAACAGGTCCACAATAGCAACTCTGAATGACAGGGAAAGAGAAAAGTAAACAAAGGGAATGAAACAAAGATCCTATCAGGTAGCCTCTCCCGACTCGGCAAAGGCAGTAGTCTCGTGCTCCTCCTCGGGGGGCGCAGCCGTGTCTTGCTCCGGCACGGAAATAGTGTACATCTCAGCCAGCAACTTGGGGTCTATTGTTTCGGACGGAAGAAGGTCTTCGATCCCATGGCTCTGCTCCAAACGAGGAAACAATGCTGTCATCATGTCTCTAACATGGTCGGGTTCGACGGTCGGGTCAGCCTCGCCATCGTCTATTAAAGGATGCCGGCGGGGTTCAAATTCAGCTGTTAGCGAAACTTCACGGCCTTCTTTACGGGCCTCACTGGGTCTGGAGACTTGATTGCTTACGACATAAGGCGCTGCTGGGGTGGTGATCTCAGTAGTTATGGCTGCACTCTTCATGGCCACGGGAGGAAGCACAACCCTGGGCGAGCTGTCGTTGCCGTTGCTGCTTACAACAGCAGCCTTGGCTTCGACTGCCGAAGTCTCCGGAATTGGCTGAAAATAAGATAGAGCAATGTCGGGTCCTTGTTGCTGAGGCACGTTGCACAGCCCAGGGGACATATATGAGCCCCAATTTTGGTTAAGGGAAACAAGAGTTTGAGCACTCGATGCAACTAGTGCTTGGGGTGATTGTATTTCTGGCTGTGGGCTTGCCTGTAGGTTGGTGTTGTAGTATGGCGTAGCAGGGAGGGGTAAATTTAGGGGTGACAGTTGGTTCATTGGAGGCAACCCATCGATTGGCTGTTGGTTCATCAGATACTGGGGCATGGGTTGAGCCGATAACCTTTGCTGTGGATGGTACACGGGCTGTGGGGAAACAACCGTCTGGTAATTTGAAGCCAGGGGGAAATGCGGTTGAACGATTCGAGGGGCACTGTTGATAAGTGACCGATGTTGACTTGTTTGAGGCGTGAGAACGACAGACGGTGTGGCTGGGGATGGCTGCATCGTGGGTAGATTGCCAAGGCTCCCGAAATTAGCAAAGTTGCCCAGGCTCTGGTCATCGCTATCCCAGGGGGTCTGGATTTGTCGGTAGTCACTGGGAATGAGACATGATGGCTGCGGGTGGGAAATGATACTGTTCGCAGAAGCTGCAGCCGGCGGGATTAGGTTTTGGGCAATGTCCACAGCGATCTCAGAGGCTGGAAACTGCGGGTAGGTAGCCAACGGTAGTTGTAATGGTATCGTCGTCCGGCCCTGGGTCTGAGACTGAAAACGATGTTGGGCTTGTGGCTGATGTTGATCGCTCTGGGTCGCGTTCCAATTTACTTTGTCGATTTTGGGGGATGGTTTGTCCGTCTCGGCAGATTTCTTGGCAGCAGGTTGGCTTCTCGAACTGCTATCTCTCCGCTGCTTCTTGGGTTTTGGGTCCGGAGAGGAGCTGGGGATCTGGTCGTCGGCTCTGGAGAGAAGCTGTCAGATTCGTCCAAATGGGAAGGGGTACAACCATACTCATCATCATCATCATCAGATCTTTGCCGCTTCTTACCCCCCATGTTGGTGTTTATCATGGCAGTGCTTTGAGAGACATATATATCAGAATATGGACCGAAACTGAAATTGGCGAAAGGGAAGGAATAAACTTACTTGTATTTGGGGTCTTTGCCGTATTTGTTTCTCACGTAGCGGAGTTGGTTAGGGGTCAAGACCTTCTCAAACCGGTCATGGTACTCTTCGGCAATCTGCGATCCATCCTTTCCTTCTATAAATCTCTGCAAAAGGAACTTGATCTCCTCGGTGGTATAGACGTTTTGGCCAACCATCTTACCTATCTGATGCTGGGTGAAGGTAAGGGGTATTGTGACCACGTCGGGAAATGGTGGCTCGAGTTTCAAACTTTGTGCGTATATGTGTCGACTAGGATGTCCAGAAATCTGCTGATCCTTTTTCGAAGCTGGTGATGTGCTGATTGCGCAGGTGTAGAGGAGGGGGGGGTTAGAGTAGTGTATTCCTCTCCTTGGGGTCGTAGTGGGAAGTTGCAGTGGGGAGTCTCAGCAACAGGGAGCAACAAGGGGCAAAAAAGAAAGTCGAGCAAAGATACAGCAAAGTGTGGTGGATAAAATGCAAACAAAAAAAGTGAGAATCAAAAAGGAGGAAATTCAAGAGCAAATGGGGATTGTCTTTGCTCAGTAAATTCGCCAGTTTAGGTAACAAGCCCTGTCCTGAAGCTCCTCGTCACAGTTCAGGCCAAGCGCAGGGCAGAAACTAGGAAACGCAATCCGCAAAACACGTTTCCCCAGGTAATACTTGACAACAAAGAGCCAGCTCTTGGTCAGGCGATATAGAAGTCGGTGAAGCTGGTGTCGGTACGATAACCTCCAACGGGGTGAGCCGGAACAGCGGTCGAGAGACGCCTAAATACTGAGGTTTCCAGAAAGTCCTTGTGCCCAGGGCTACAGTGATTCAAGTAGCTCAATAGGAAGGTGATTTGGCGCCCTCGCAATAGAAGCCAAAGAGGTTGTTGAATGTGATGGAGCCAGGGGAACAATAAGGGAATATGATGTCTGTGAATTGGAGAAGCTTGTTCGGAGCCAAAGTGAGAAACAGTGTGAGAAGTGGAGTATCGAGGAGATGCAAGGCAGCTGGCGGTTGGCAGTTTGTGAGCAAAGAGAGCCGGGAGTGCTGAGCAACCAGGGGGCATGCTAGGTGACTAGTTTGGCTAGATAGTTGTTTCCTCTCCATCTTGTGACCTATGACTGCTTGAGCATGCATATACTATTGTGTCTAGTTGTCTAGTAATGTCAAGTCTCGACGTGTGATATCTCGTTTCTCGTGCCGGCGTCTATCCTCATGTGATGCTGTTTTTTTCCTCTCTCCCTCGCTCGTCAGTCAATCACGGCGTATCCTCACTGACAACCGTCCGCGGAGATCCGCCCCGCGAGAAGATTCCCAGCCAGCACTTGACCTGACCGGCGTCATCGTCATCCACCCAGTCATCCTGCCCTGCGAGCTCGTCCTCCTCGTCGCAAAAAAGCGGCGTCTCCAGGTCCAGCATGGCCTGCTTGAAGGCTTCGAGCAGCCGCAGCGTCGTCGCATCGCGCTTGGGCACCATGACAACGGCACGCGACTCAGATCCCAGGGCTAGGTGCTCGCAAACTGCTGAGGCGAGAAGAGCCGGGTGGTCATCGTCGTACATTGGGTCTGCTGCCAGGACAATCTGCGAGCTTGGGGTCAGAGGGGGTTTTCATGGTTACAAGGCCAAACTTGTGTGTTCATTTGTGCAGCGAATAGCAAGTTGATGACTACGCACGTACCTGGAACTGGTATGGTTCTTTGAACAACTCCTGATCGATTTCATCCTCACCCCCGCCCCATGTCAAAGGCCCAACTTTAAGCGAACCGCCCCTGGACTCGACCAGGCTTGTGTTCTTCAGGGCATTTTCTTTGAGATTTGGAACAATATTTGGCAGGTCGCTAAGCGCCACGGGAACTTTCCAGAGTGCGGCGGCAGCTATTCCCAAAAGGCCAGTTCCAGATCCCAACTCCAGAACCTCTGGTCGAGGCTGGCCCAGCGTCTCGTCAAACATTCGAAACAACGACGTCTCTGCAAGTTTTGGCAGGTGCTGAGATAGGACATAGGACGATCCCCAAGTCTTGAAGCCAAGTGCATCACCGGTTAATGCGGGTTCCTTGATAATGAGCTCGAA
This sequence comes from Calonectria henricotiae, assembly GCA_020623695.1. Taxonomy (NCBI): domain Eukaryota; kingdom Fungi; phylum Ascomycota; class Sordariomycetes; order Hypocreales; family Nectriaceae; genus Calonectria; species Calonectria henricotiae. The sequence continues at coordinate 39,872 of JAHVYB010000140.1, read as the reverse complement.
AGGCTCCGCCGCCGACGTCTCTCCCTCAAACGGCCACCGACGAATAAGTTCGCCCATTGCAGAGCGGCCGCATCTTTCCGACATGCGCTTACTGGCCTGCTCCCATAGCGCCTCCTTTTCGTCGTCGTCTTCGATCCAAGCGAGAGGGCTCTTGATAATGGAGGAGAGGTAGCGAGTGACCTCTGCCTTGTGCTGGGTGGCAAGCGACTCTTGCTGAACAAGAATATCCTCGCGGCGACTCTTGTGATTCCAGGTAGGAGGACTCAACTCGAGGCTTGCCAGGATCTCAACCAGCTCAACGTAACCAGGGCGTTGCCACATCTGTGGGAAGTCTTCGACAGGGGGGACCATGGTGATTTGTCTCCCGACTTGCAGCAAGTACTATTTGCAACAATTGCAGGTTAAGGAGGGAGAAGGGTAGATGATACGTATAACGTCAACGGATAGAGAGGGGTCGTGGACAAGTGAAAGGGTGAAAGGGGTTATCGTTAATTGCGCTCTCGAGAGAGCACTTTTAAGCACGCATCTTGGGCGGCGACGATGTAGACGAAATGAGATAAGCTGGCTAGTTGCCACTGACTCGCCCAATCTGCGGCGATCTACCAGACAGGCGGGATACTAGTTCAAAGGGATTGACAGGTACGGGGGGGAGCGTGAAAGGAGGAGACAGAAACCTGGGGAACAAGCGGAGAACCCTGGCTAGACTATTATAAAGAGAGGGTAAAAAAAAGACACAAAAATCCAAAACTCGCACTTGTCGGTGTGGATCGTTAACGGATGCCCAATATCATCGGTGCCAGTGGATCCTGTCAGATGGCACTAGTAAGTGGTGGCAACTACAGCAACTTCGAGACCAAACTTTTCATGACGGGAGGAACAAAATTAAGAAGGTTACAAGGGGGGGAACCTGTCTACGGAACACATCATGGAAGCGATACATGGTTCAGAGGACAATGACAAAGGGGCCAGCTGCAAGGGGGGAAGTCGCAAGAAGAAGAAAAAGAAAACCCAGCAAGCCACAAGCGTAGGCGGCGCACCGCCACAGTCAGACAAATGTATGCCTCAGGCACAACATCTCATCCTGGTGTGAACGACGCTCGGGGATCGCCGGGCCTTCCCACGTGGTTGGTATGGAGCCCGGTGCACAGGTGCAGTGTGACCCCCACCCCCTTCCCGATTGGTCAGCCTTAAGTGGTTTTTGCGTGCGCGTACACACCCGCCCGTCCCGTTGCATCTGACAGCTTCTTGCAACTTCATCATGGGCCATGGGGGTTGTGGTGACGAACCAACATGATGTATGTGATGCATCATTATCCCGCCTTTCTTCCCACAACAATCAGGCATCAGCGTGGTCCTGTGCGTTTTTCTCTCTCATTTATTCCAATCCCTATTGTTATTTTTATTTTTTCCTCTTAGTAACCGTCAGCACTTCACCCACTCACTTCAGTCAGTCGCACTCATATTCGCCCAACTAGTCATGTGACCCCCCTTCTCCCAACCGCGCGACTCCAATAAACAAGGTTTCCATCGCCTGGGGCCCTCTCCCGGCCCATCCGTATTGCTTCGTTCAATACTCCCCATGTAGAATATCCGATATTTGAACCGGACCGATGCTGTCTGTCACCTCTCGTGATGACCTTCCAGGCCCGTCCAACCCATCCCTGCTAGTAACTGGCGGTATAGCTTCCATACACATCTTCGCGAGCACTTTAGGAAGCGGTGTCGGTTCCCACATTCGAGTGGGGCATTTCGGTACGTGCCTTGTCTGTCAATCAACAAGTTTGGCATTGCCCGGCCCTTGTGCCTCGGTGAGATTCAGTCTTCTTCCCCATCCGAATGTCGCGTCCCACCAAGCTTCTAGCTTGTTCCGCAGATTCCGCATTGGCGAGTGGGTTTCCTTCGCTTCGACAGACTCGCGTTGCAATTCTGCACCACCAACAGCTACATCTGATGGCGAGAAATAAAAGGATTACACATACAATATGATTACCATGCTCATGTTTGTAATAAAGTACAATTTTCACTCTTGGCAAATCTTTTATTTTTATTTTTAGAGGGGGGGGGGGGCCAGCCACTAGATAATTGCCCAAAAAAGAAAAGAAAAAGATACTTGTCACAAGTTTTGCTTTGTTGTGGCCAATTGCTCCACAACCTGAACTCGTTGTCAGAAGGCTCAAACACCGATTCACAATCGCCTCTCAGGTAAGATACCTAGCTGCCATTGATTGTGTACCGACACCGACTAACACTCCACAAAGGAATTAGTGGCAAGGCCTTGATTGAGGGTACGGGGTGGTAGAGATATTTCCATTGCCATGGCGAATGTTGGGTGGAGAAAAGTAAACAAATTTCTGCCAAGGGAATCAACAATCATTTCATACAGGGGCCAATTTGCCCCTGAAAATTAATGTATTTTTTCCATTCGGGAGAAGAGACATTAAGCAACACACCGGGGGCCCCCTCCCAAAGAAGGATCAATCCATGCTCCGAAAGCGGGTAAAAAAACATCAAACCATGTTGTCATCATGGCGCATCCAAAACGCACCGTCCCTACCCTGGAGTTTTCGGAACCCGACACCGAGTTTGGTGTAAGGCCATTCCCAACTTACCCCGCGGGTGGATCCTAGACTACCCCTTGGCAACCAGGGTTGTCATCCCTTCCAATGTCGTCTTCCATCACATGCGTCTCATCTTGCTGTCACCTCTTGTTGCTCTGCCGCAAAAAAGCCAAGATTCCCCTGTAGTGTTTCACACAAGTCCTAAGTTTCGTTATAACACTTTCTGTATTTCATTTTTGGCTTGTGCGCCTCTGCTAGCCGTGTGACCGATAATGTGGTATCAAAAAGAACCAATTCAAATCAAAGGAACTCTGGTGTCCATCCATGGGAGCTCTCATTATGTAACATGCAAATCCCGTTTCCCCTCATGCAAATGCAAATTCAAAGCAAAGTTCATGATGCTGTGCGCCCTTTTGCCGCCTTGCCAAATATCATTTTTACCCCGCCGTCAACCACCGTCATTCAAGCCCTGCCAGGAGGACACTCCCGGTAAATCTCCATCTTCATCAGCTTCAACCGTTCCCTCATGTCCCTGAGGCGACCTAAATCATTTTTTGGGGGGTTGTCCAAAGCTGAAATCTCATAATGCAATGCTTCATACTTTTCGTAAAACACCTTGAAACGCTGTGCTTTGTGCACGAGATCGTCGGAAACACTAGCCACAGCTGCTCGTTTAGATGCCGGAAGCTTCTCGCCCATTTCCATCTTTCGCTTCTTCGTCACTGGTGGCGCCAGGGGCGGTGCCTCATTCTCGAGATCCGACGCGTTTGTAGGAGGCGAAGAAGCCAGAGGCGATGACTTGGTAGGAGACGTGTTTTTGCTTTTGAGCGATGAGGAAGTCGTACCAGTACTACGGGAATTCTGGCTTGCGTCTGAAGGCCGGTGCTTGAATCGTGGCGCTGGTAGAGTTTGCTTGGGCTTGATACGCTTCGATAAAGGTGTTCCCGAGCTCGAGCTCGAATCATCGTCTTCGCGGGGCCGCTTTGTTGGCTGGGTGTGCTTGATGGGCTCCCTTGCCACAGGTCGAGGTTTGGCGGCGATGGTATCCTTTATTCTCGGCGGAGCAACAGGCTTCGGCTTCACCACTACAGATGCCTCGTCTCCCGAAGAGTCTGAGTTTTCGATAATTTCCTTGGATAAGACCCGACCATCTTTGGACTTGCTTGCCATCGCACGGCTTTTCGTAGGCGATGTCTTGGTGACCGCAGGCTTGGGCTTGTTGTTTCCAAGAAGTCGTTTGACTTGGGCTTCTTGTCCGTTGACCTTCTTGGGTTTGGCAGGTAGAGGATTTGAACTTGACCTCGACATCGGCTCGCTGGCCTTTGGTCGGTCAACCTCTAATGAATCGTCTCCAGACGCGGGACTGCCGTCTGCTTTCTGCACCTTAATCTTGGGTGCGGTTTGGGCTGGGCCCTTTGCTAGATTGGCCTGAAGTCGACTCAAGCACTTGCCCTTTCCTCGCTCCTCCTTGGGGAATAGCTTCTGCCACTCTGGCTCTGAGGAAGACAACCTCTGCTTGTCGTACTGTCGGACCGCGTTATCAATGACCCTTTGTCGCAACTCCTGGGTATCATATTCGTAATTCCAAACATCAAGTTCCTTCCAATATGCCTTTTTCATTGCCCACTTCTTGGTGTCTGGGAGGTTGTCGGCAACTTTCTCCAGTGTGGGTCTTAGGTCTTCCTCCTTGCCTGCCCACTTGTTGGCAAGATAATCGAGTGTCCGGTCTTGGACAGCGAGCTCGTGCACAAGTACAACTCTCTGCTCCTTGGCTCGTTCCACATGCTGCTGCGAGGCAGACAGGACTGGCGTAGAGGTAGGTGAGGCGTGTGAGGCGTGTGAGGCGTGTCCCGGTGAGGTAGGTATCGATCGTGGGGTTGAGGTGTATCCGGGCAGCAGTTTGGTCTTTGCCTTCGCAGCACCCTTCTTCGTCGTCGGCAGCTTTCCAACCACGCGTGCCCTATTATGCCAAATGTCAGTATAACTATACCAAGAAGAGAAGAAGGTAAGACCGACTTCTCCCGACCTGCGGCCAGTGCCGCCATCTCATGCTGAAGAGCCTCTCTGTCGGAATCAAGACCGGAGGGAGTGCTGTTCTTGCTTGCCTTCGTCCCTTTCGACTTGGCCTCGGTTTCCCTGTCTGCCTTGGCAGAGGCTTTGGCAGGTGCAGCGCCCTTGGGTTTCTGGAAGAGCGACCCAGCGTGTGGCAGTCTCTCAGCGACTCGCGTCGATTCGAATGGCTGTGTGAGGAAGAGATCGCAGGGATAGGAGTCGGCAGGGGGAGCGATGGTGTGTGAGCTGGAGCCGTAGAGGAAGGTCTAGAGAGCACCCATCGTCAGCATTTGTCAATAATGGTAGTTCCGGAGAGCGAACAACACGTCATAACATCAATACCCGACGGTAGGCATAACTGGAACAGACACTCTGGGGATCTCTACGAGGAAAGCGCGAATGTTGGTGAGAACGGCACTTACTGGTGAGGCGCCGAGAGAGAGTTGGATGCCATCGCCATTCTGGACGCACTTGATCATGTCCTCTATAACATTGTCACTGAGCGTCAGGGCGAAGGCCTGAGGTGGCAGATTAGAGCCCTTTCCAGAGCCCTCGAGCGTCCACCCGCCGTCGGGAACCTTGAGCGAGTTCATGCTGAAGGTTGTCACAAGCCTACGTAGGCCGTGGGGTGTGAAATGACGCGGATATGGAGGAAGGTGTCGATCAGCGATGTTAAGCCGTGTTGGTTGGTAGGTAGTTTAGGCAAGTAAATATGGTGTAGGAAATGCAAATGCTGAAATCAAGAATAGACTCGGAAGTGAATCGAGCTATATATCGTCGCGGGGTTTTAAAGGTGAGTCGAGAGTGAGGACGTCGTCACATCGTCATCCCAAGGTGAGCGGAAAGTGAGGCCGCTGCTGCGATGGGTGGTTGGCTGGCGCAGGGAATCGCCTAAGCCAAGCGCTCGGCAGAGGAAGCAGGACTGTAAAAAGCCCAGTGTTTCCGTGATCCTCGGAGGCAATGAGGCACAGAAAACAAACAAACGAGGTTGCAAACACCTTGAAGAAGGTGACTCCTAGAAGCAAGATGAGGAGGAGAAGGAAAGTTGGATGAGCGGAGACAATGGGGGAACGGGAACGGCAGCGGCGAGAAGAGAGGAGGGTGTACGAAGGAAGGACGGGGTGTGCTAGAGGGGAGGGAGTGGGGAGATGGGAGTGTACCGGTAGGCATCTTGCTGCCAAACAGGGAAGCAGCCCGGGGGGAGGGGCGGCCCCAAGGGCCCCCAATGCCCCAGAGGCCCAGCACAGCACAACAACACACAACAAAGCACGGCAGCGACACAGTAAGGTACAGTATGGGCTTAGGTACAACACCGCATCAGCACATCACAATGCAGCACAGTACCAGCGCCGAAATGCAAGCCAACCAGCACCGGCCGACACAACACAACGACACATTCTGGCGTCACTGGGTTGCGAGGCCAAGCCCAGAAAGGCTCAAGGTACGATACGCTACGAATGGTCACCAGGGTGCTGATACTTAAGGAGGTACTCAAAGCCGCGACAGCGACCAGGGCTTGTTTACAGCGCCTACAGCGCACCTCGGGCGTGGCTTCGGGGAGTCCGTAGGGCATCAGCACCGCCCACGGCATCGCCTGGAGCAGATCGCTGCGCCGCTCTTCCAGGGCTTCTGGATGACTGCTGGTTGAGTACCGGCCCAAGTACCCCTAGCTGCACTAGCTCACACTGGGGCGTGGCGTCTGTGGTGCGCGTGGTGCGCGTTGTGTGTGCGTATTACTGTATTGGAATGTCCCCTAAATGTTTTCATAGGGTATTTTGAGCACGGGTGAGACCAGGTTATAGCGCATTACAGGGCGGCTCCAGTGGCCCAGAGGATGCGGAGGGTACTCTGCGGCTACCGAAGCCCCGCTGAGCCACTACCTGCCTGGCAAGTACCTGGGGGATGGCCCCACGGCAACACAGCTGGTGGTGCATGCATGCGAGGCGTTGTGCTAGTGTGAATGTAGCACCACCTCCAAAGGGTTCCTCCCGTCCCGTTGACCGGCCCTGTTTTCTTGTTCGCTGGCACTGCCGTCTGCGTCCTCTGGTGGGTTGGTGGTTAGTTGGGGAGGCGGAACACGCTGCAGAACAGAGGCACGAGGCCAATGCGAATTGAGATTGGGCAAAAAGAACCAACAAAAAAAAGAAAAGAAAACAGAACAAAGGAGACCAATTTTCTTTCCTTGCTGCTAATCCTTTGCGCTGGGTCTGCTGTAATTACCCCTTGTTCCTGTCACGCCCGCCGACCATAATTGGATGGCCCAGGGGACCGAAACGATATTGACGGGCTGGATCCGGCGGGCAGGTTGAGCTACCTTTTTAGCCAGCGAACGATGGGCGGGCTCCATGACCCTTCGCTCACAAAGCTCCGTCACCCATCATCCATGGACACAAGGACCTTGGCGAGACAGGCAAGGGCCCGGAATGGAGTCGCTAACGGATCTGTCACCTAGAACGTGGGTGGTCTGGCTCTTCGCCGTAGGCTGTGGGGGTACATACGTATCGCTGCAGCATTTTGCTGGGTTCCCGGTACTTTGCTGCAGGCGAGCATCATGTGTATCGACCAGTCCCTCCTGGCTTGGCCTGCACGACCACGATCTATTTTTTTTCTTCTCTTTTTCCCTCCCCAGCCAGCCATGGTCCGACGGGACGCATTGGCATTATTTCTTTTTCCTCTGCCTCGCTTCCTTCCTAGCTTGCGACACACGGCACACGACACAAAACGCAATGATGGGCATTCTCTAGATCAGACCAGATGAGATGAGACAGATCAAGACGAGCCAAGCCGAGACGATGCTCCCAGTAGCTGCCACATCCCTCCTCTCATCCCTTGTTTCTTTGTCGCCCTCACCTCCCCCCCCCCCCCCCCCCCCCCCCCCCCTTCCCCCTCCCCCCCCCCCCCCCCCTCCCCCTCCTTCTCCCTCTCCCCCCCCCCCCCTCCCCCCTTCTCTTCTGCTCCCTCTTCG
>JAHVYB010000140.1:11227-32287 GCA_020623695.1 Calonectria henricotiae | reverse complement strand
CGGGGCATCGCTCCACACGAGAACAAGCGCGCAATGGCGGGTCACTGTGTTCGCGTACGCTGGGGACGGCGAAGACAGCGCATGGCACGTGTGGGGGAGGGCACTGGTGGCGCCCACCACCCCACTGCCCCCCCTTTTGCCCCGCCCCCCCCCCCCCGCCCCCCCCCCCCCCCGCCCTGCAATTCGTGTACCTGGTAATGAATCTGAGGTTGACGCTACACCGGGAAGTGAGGTTTGTTATGCCCCAATCGCAATAGCGTGTCTCGACATCCTGGCACGCAGCATTCAGAGCACCGCTTCCAATCGGCCGGCAACGGATCCATCCTACCTTGAGTGATTGTGGAGCACCTAACGCTATTTCCAGGTCGACTTGTCCGTCCTTGGTAATGGGAGCTCACTTGTATTTTTAAGCAGAGCTCCCTCCCAAGGCCATTGTGATTACTATGACCTTCTAGAAACGTCAAGACGGAGGGTGCTCGCCCCGACCATGCAGCACATCATGTAAGGGATAGCCCAAAGGCGAGGCCTAGAGGAACTGCTCCTTCCTATCGCGATCCCACATGGCTCGAGGATCTCATCCCAGCCATCAGCTCGCAAGGTGAATCGCACGAACCTGGACGGACACCACCTTCTCCACGGCCCACATACTGGGCATGTGCCTCGCCGAAGCAGGGTCGTACGTAGGGCCAGGCGCTTTATAGCACCAACTAGAGGAAGACTGGGCGACAGCGTCTCTTGTTAAGCGCGGGCATTGGGGAGTGTGCCATTTCACTATGAGGAGGCTTTGTGAAGGGCCCCCGTCAGACATATTGGAGGCCGTGCTGACCAAGGGTTCTGCGCCATGAATCGAGAAAATCGTCGGCGGCACAGTCATCCTCAGATCAGGACGGCTCACAATGCGACCACCTTGGGACGACAACTTCCCTGACGCCGAGCTTTGATTGGAAGGGTTATTCTCCACCCACCAACGGGCCGTCGAGAACGCTCACATGTAGAACAGGAATAAGCTTGCGAATGCCGCCATTGGCTAGACTTGGTCAAGCCGGGGTTCCCGCCGAGAAAAGGGCCCTCTCATGAGGTCCTGTGAACGCTGGCGGTCGATATCACATCTCACGCTTAGCAAAAATAGCCGGTGAATGATGGCTCGAGTCGCACTCTATGTGTGTGTGAGCTTCTGCGGGTACGAGAATCAAACTCACTTTACACAAGGATGTCCTCTCCTAGCAGGCGCCACGATCGTTGCAGGTATGTCTGGTATTTTAGTAATCCACAACGCTCCAGGCCGGGCGCTGCTGCTTTTACGCGGGAGCACAGGCTTGATGACGCTCTGTGCTGGGGCCGGTGAGGGAGACAGCTCAACGCTGGTGCGCGCTTCGTGCATAAATCGACTGGCGCACTGGTCGTTTTCAAGATGCACGTATTTATTTAGCTTCTCTGCCGTGATCGGTGCCCGCTCGCCCAGGGCGAAGATGTTTCTTGGATGAATTAGATGAAACACAATGACCTTTCCACACAATGCACTCTCAATTAACATGTTGGCACATGCCTCAGCCATGGTAGAAGATGGCTTTGCCGTAAGGTTGCCCTGCCCAACCGAAGAACTCTCTCACGCATCACATCCAACACGATTATGGCTCTGTGCGCATTATTTTGCAATTGGTACATCTTGACACCTGCGTACCCTCCCAGCAAATACGAAGTCGCTTAGGCGCACAGCCCTTGGCCAGGAACTGGATCGCGGGCAGCGCCGATGTCAACATTAAGTTGCTTGCATGCATGCCTGACAGTAATGGCACAAATATGTTGAATAACTCGCCTCACAAACGCCCCTCGGAAGTGTTCAATGTGAACTTTGATGATGAAACTATCAGGCTTAGTCATGCGCCTCCTGCACTATTTCGTCAACAGCTTGCATTTCAAGTGTCGATCATTCGTGGCACCGTCGCCCGGGACCTTGCATGCAGCCTTGTCCAGTGCGCCATGGCGAACTGGGTACACTTGGTATCCAATTGCGGGCAGCACCCAATCATCAGCAAACGATTGATGTTGGAGGCACTCGAATCAAAACTTGCACAAACCAGTCACTACATGAACCCTTTGGGTTTCCCTAACATTTCCACTATCTTGAGCTTCAGGGCATCTATATTGCATAAGACGAAACCACGTTGATTGTCCAACTGTCAGCCTCGGGCTGTTGGTGGACAGAAGTCATGAAATGGTGCGTCTACGATACCTTTGCCCATTTACCTAATCTAGCTATTAGGGTTCAGAGGAGAGATGGGGAAAGACCCTTTCATAAGTTTGATATTGCCTCTAGAGTGCAGCTTAGCTCATAATGCATTCATTAGTCGAGAATCACTCTCAGTGTACGAGCCCGCAATGCCCCAGCCTAGCCCGTGTGGTGCATGGCATAGATGAGAGTGATGATGATGCTGTAAGTAGGATTGAGCTGGGCAAGACAATCAATTCATCTGGAATACGGGGGTTGGTTCCGGCCGGTAAAAATAAAATAAAAACGGGCCTGCAACTCTGAGATTGGAAAGGGTTTAGGCAAGGCGCAGCAGAATACAGCCGTTGGGTTTGGAGCTCACATAGGAGTGTTTGCTTGCGAACTCTTCCCTGGTGGGCGGTGGGATGCTCAAGTCCACGCTGCCTGCGTGGCTGATGGCGTATGGGGCCGTGGCATCCCTGTCATATCCTTGAGGCACCCAGAGTTTGAACACCCGCCCGAGATGGGGCATGGGAGGAATCCCGGCCACTATGTGGTTCTCAGGGGGCTATGCTCTGAATGCACGCCTAGCAAGAACAGCTAGGCAGATAAATAAAACATCCTTATTAAATAATAAAGAAAAGACAATTGACTGTCATGTTTTATTCGTCTTTGTTAATTGATCGTGGGCAACCATTTACAAAACCCCACTGTTCATATCCGCCGGTCTCCGGGGAAATTTAGCAACGTGATTAGAATTGCTGCGACATTCCGCAGGTGCACTGGCAACGCGCCATGTTCTGCTTTGTGACGCACTGGGGAATGGTGAATCAGCAGGTTCGAGCACCACTCATTCGGAAAGCATGAAGGAGAAGCTCTTTGTGTGTTGTGCAACCCAATTATTGTGCTGGTGCTTCGTATCGACAAGTGGCAGAGGCATCTTCAGGAAACGTCACTGAGAATATCACACCGGCGAGATGAGAACACTGGCGAAATTACTCTAAAGGGGAGGGTCCAACTCAGCCCGACGCCCTCGGTCTCAATTAGGCGTTGCGCGAAAGTTGGCAACATCAATTGGGGATTTTACCCGATGACACCATGTAAGGGTCAACCGCTCCTTGTGTCGGCTGCTGCTGTTTGAAATCTCACATCCATCCATTTCTTTCCGTTGGCCGATGAGCGATGCGATGCGATGCATAGGTGCCCAAATGCACGATTCAAGGCAAAGCCTTTGAAGAAAACATTTGGGATGAGGCGAGACACGACTCAGGCAAAGCGGCGTCGACGCCAATCCTGATTTGGATTGATGGAGAGTTGAGGTAGCTTGAAACCTCGTCGTTGGCATGGCCAGCAAAACTGTGACAACGACAGCCAACACACATTCCTGGTCCTGGGGCATCAGCGGGAGTTGGCGGGAGATGGCGGGAGACCCTGGTCCCGGCCAGAACATGCACCTGGGAAAGGCATGGAGCTGATGGGATGGGGGATGCGGATGCAGAGGTGGATGTGCAGCGCGGGCTTGGTGGAGGCCGAGGTTGGGAAGAAGTTAAGAAACAAGCTTGGTGCAAAGCCACACAAGCCCACAGCGGCCAACGCCAACCAGCGACATGGAGACAGAATATCTAGGGATGAACATAGGGCTTACTGACATCGCCGAACATCGGCTTGGCAGTGCAACACCAGTCCAGCCCAAGTCCAGTAAGCACATCCTGGAGGGGATTTCGATAGAGTGAGCAACGGAGCTCGGCATCTCTGAAGTGTTCCCTGAAAGGCCACGGCCGAAATAATGATGCACACCGGGATAGAAATCCCGCCAGCCCTCTCATCTCCAAAGATTGACTCTGCCTTACATCCCAGAGTCGTTTCGTCAGCGCCTCCCCCTAAGATACGAAGAACAAATGGCCCTGGCGGCAGACACACACATCTGGCGGGAAGGTCTTGGAAGACTTGAAGGTGGATACAACCAGGGAGCTCCTCCTTTCAGAGGGGCGTGTGCTACATAGTTTGCCTTGGCAGAGCCATGGCCACTCGGCGTCAAGGCACTTTAGCCGGTTGACTGCAACTGTAGTGGTGTACGAATACTCCATTGACGTTTCTCCGCCATCCCACGTCTCATCCCACGTCGGTCGACTTCACACCCAAGCCTGAATGGGCCCCCGGGTGACGCCTTGTTGGTCCCGGGTGTCTTGGAGCGGTGGCCCAAGGTCTGTCACTCTCCCAGGACCTCCACGACGTACGGAGCAGGGACTGCTCCGCGAGATGAGCCAAAGCTTTAAGCGACCACGAACCTAATCCATCAGATGTCAAAAAGAAGATGCGAGCATTCGCCCTCGTCTATGTAGAAAAAATTATTCGGTCAAATTTAGGTTGGCTAATGGTTAGTGGCAGTCAGAATCAGGGATAATCGCCGGCGGTCATTAGCGGAGGCATTACCAAGTAGTGGCAGCACAGTCATCGGAGAACAAACCCATCATCACGCCTCCCGAGCGTGCGCCGAAGTGGCCCCCGATTGCGCAGTCGGTCGGCTTGGGCCAACACAAACACCGCCCAGGGGCCACTGAGGAAGACACAGAAGACAGAAACACACACGGCAGGCCCGCTCCTACTATCCTATCAGCCAGGAAGGGTTGATGTCTTGTGGCGCATCTGCCGCATCCTCTCATCCTTGAGGTGTCGACATTTTCTGATAAGAGGTCAGGTGGGCGGGCGCAGGCGGTGTTGGCAGAGGTGCAGTGTCGCGTGTGTGTTTTGCGTCTTGGCACACTGCTTAGTTCTCGGGTCAAACTCGCCATCCTTGCTTGAACATTGCTGGCGGGCGGATGGTCAATGCCGACGGGAGGTTCTACGCCTCATCTTTACTGAGGGACCCCAGACGAGTAAAATTCGCTCCCTACTCTGTCTAATTGATGAATCGGCAGTAAAGAAGAACGACATATGGGTGCAGAAGACTAGGCCGCTTGCTCCCCCAATCAGCCCCGCCCATGATTCACCTGGTATTTCATCGAGAGGACCCGCCCTGTCTCTGGTCGATTTGCAGGCTGGTTCAATCGCCCAGTATTTTACAGGCTGAGCTGAGATTGAGGATGCACCACCAGCCTAATCAGGCCAAGGTTCTCTTTCAATATCCCCTTGCCCAGCCCGCCTCTCCTCGGCATGTCTGTGACGCGGCAAAGTTTACGAAAGGTGAACATGTGTAAGTGATGCTCTAGGAACATTGCTGTCACAGTAAAGGAAAGGTTGGATGGGGGGGGGTTGGCGGGCCATCGCAAGAGACCAACTAACAAATCGCAGATCTGCTTCTTCGGCTTCAACTTCTTTATTATCCACATGACCACTCTTCATGTTTGTAGTTTAACTTTCTCCCTAGACCCTCTTAATGGTGGTATGGGGTGTGCATCATGCAGCAAGGTTGTCATTGTCTTGAACGCCGGTGGTACACAACTGTTAAAGGTAAACCAAGACGACAACAGCATATCACCACCGATGGACGTCAATGAATACATGGACTTCTCCTACTCCCCCTTCGCCTTTTCCCGTGACATCACACCCAACTAAACCAATACATTCCAATGCTGGCGGCTCATCCACACAGCCAACCTTGGCGGGGCCTGGGTACGTGCAATCGGTTTCCGCTCAAATGCGGGAACGACTAACCCTCGTGCGCCGCATGTCTCTCGCTGCACCTTATGCATGGACGTGCACTGCACTAAAGAGCTACTAAGAATGTGCGGCAACAGCACCTAATTAACGAGGCGACTACGTATCTAGACCCATCTGCCAACGTTGTTAAGTTTCTGTGCCATTTGCATACGATAGGTACATCAGCATCACATCGAGGCTGACGCCTGTGGGGTACCTCGGAAGGAAGAGATGGAACGCAGGTACGAGAACAAATCCTGACGAACTCGGCGCAGCATAGCATGAAGCAACCTTACAGCCAACAGTCAAAAAGAGGGGGAAAGATCTCCCAGGAGGCAAAATGCGGCAAGCGTGCTGGCACCGGGGATTCAGGCAATGTCTCGCTGCAGGCAGCCAAAAGGTCAGACATTTGATTCTTTTGAGAGCACGGCAAGGTTCCAGACTCATTTCGTCGACGACTCACTCGTCGTCCCCGGATGTGTCATTGCTTTTAAACGGGACCGCGACCAACGGGGCTGCCACATCATGCCGCCCTCCGGAGCCCGCGCCACAAAATCGAGGAACCTCCACAATGGCATTTATCAAGAAAGGCGAGCGTAGACTCTGTATGTGTGTGTGTATGTGCGGCAGTAAAGAAGAAGAAAAAACAATGGCGCGGGCGGCATGAAAGCTTCCTCGAAGTCAACCAACGGCCTCTCATGGTTGGGAGCCCACGAACAAGCCAACTCCATTATGACCCGAAACTCTCACCAGACAGCACCACCCTCCCGCGTGGCCGATCGGGGCCACCCAGCGGAAAGGGGACTAGTTTGTGGACAACTCAAGGAACGGACCATGCGAGGAAAATCATCTTGACGGCGTGTGGTAGGGCCCTTCCATGTTTGGGGTGTTTGGGGGAGGGAATTGGCGGCAGAGGGGGAAAAAACCATTATCAAGTTGCCATACAGTGTGAGCAAGTGTTCATACAAAGTCACTCGCTCGCAGTTGAGAATATTTATGCAACCGCATTCGCGGCGGAAGCCCCGAAACGCAGCATTGAGGCCATTTACGACATTGGTTCTCTTGTTGCTTACGCCCAGCCCTCGCATTGCCTTCCAGACGGCTTTACACAGTCCCGGCCACAATGAGAGGCGTCGGCAAAGGCCCGAATCGGTTGATCTCTCAGCAGCCGTCTAGGCAAATCGATGGCCTAACAGTTGAGGAACCAGATGGGTGCATGTATCTCGTCTCATCTCACCCATTCATTCTTGGGTCACAGTCAGCTCAGCCCGACCATGGATGATTGCCCCCACGGCGCAATGGCACGCCTGCTCGGTAAAAGACTCACTCTGTCACTTTTCACTCTTGTGCCGCCGTGAGGTTCCGTTCCCGTTTTTCTCTCGTTTCCATCCCATCCCACCCTATCCCAACCGTCTGTCTCCGTCGTCCGGATAGGGCCGCTGCAAGTCATGCCAATCAGGCATGGCGCAATGGTATGGGCAACGCACTGTCAGCAAATCCCCCTCTTCCCCAATGCCCGCTGCCATGCGCCATCTGGATTTGGGTAGTGTTGCGTAACGCATGCAGGTAGCTTTGCCCAGTCTTCCGCGCCAGAGGCATCTTCACTGTCCAGAATGGTCGGCCTGCAGGGTTCCAGGTACGTGGTATACATGAATGGCTTTCACGCAGGCACGCTGGTTGCTTTGTCGGCGGGTTCGCCACCCAGGTTCCTGGCCTCGCTAAAGTCCCCTCATTGTCGAGGCCAATGACGCAGATGATGGTGAGAACCCTTCCCTTTTTTTCCCCATGCCTTTCCGCGGTTTTGGTCCAAGCGATTCACATTTTATGTTTGGCCAACCCCCGATAATCGGAATGGTTGTCAAAGCAGCACCGAACAAGACGGAACACCCGGACTTCCACAGCGGCCATTGCTTTCCCGGAAGCCATTGCCCTCTGTTCCGGGACCCTCAAGGAGAAAGTGGGTGGGTGAGGGAAAGTGGGCTGCGACAAGGAGAGCTGCGAGGGGCCACCCATGTTGGAGTTAGGCTAGCGCCGGATCTATTGGGGACGGTGCGGATTTGGTGGAGGGTGAAGGAATTGGTGAGGCCGTCGTCAATGGTGACGATATGAGAGGGGGAAAAAAAAATTACCTGAACCAGTTTCAATAGCCCGTCTCATTGTTTGACTCCCTTGGGTTTAACTGCCTTTTTTTCTTCTTTTCTTTCTTTTCGTTTGCCTAATATAGATTTACCCACAGCATCCATTATCGCAGACACAAACTGGGCTAAAGTTTCTTGGTAGGTTGGGTTTACCTCCAACCAAGTCGAGTCGAGTAAGTGAGTGGCGGAGCTGTTCCTGGAATGAAACGTCCGTATGAACAACCACAACATCTTTAAAAGTGCTAGTTCTTGGACTTTTGCCTTCTTGGGCCTTCTTTTTTCGTTTTGGCGCAACGCAAGCTCTCGAGCCACGGGGGGCGGCCAATCCACATCACTTTCCGTTGTACGCATCACTCCTTTGACCCATTCTCGTCATATCATTCATTGCCTGTCGGTCTTTTTCCCAATGTCGCTTCTCGTTCGTTCTCGCCGTCTCGGCTGAGGTCATTTGTTTGTTACCCACACCTTCTTCCTTCCTCCCAAACGGCCGTTGAACGGCTCATGGTCCAATTTATCCTTGTAAAAACTACTGTTGCTCCCGGCATTCTGCTGGTCATTCGGTCAAATCGCACGTCAAGCCACCGAAAAGCCGAATCCTCGTTTCTCACCCACACCCCAGGACACCAAAAAGCGGGGTGCTAGTCGGGTGTTAGTTCCCTCCATCCCGATTTACCTCGATCGGCCGGGTGCGCCTCCGGGTATGGCCAACGTCGATTAACCACGCAGGTGAGGAGCAACAAAGAGGCCGGCTTTTGCCACGGGAAGCCATCCATTATCTATCAGTTTCCGTGTGTAGACTTGACTCGACGATTCCATGGCACGTTGGTCTGGGTGCCCAATAAACAGGTCATGACAGACAGATAGCAGAGTGCAGATTTTAAAACCAAAAAACTATGTATATGCATATAAAATAATGATACAACGAGAGAGAAAAATTACCCTCAGCAGCAGCTCGCGGAGAAGCCCAATATCCCATGTGTCATCTGCGATTCGCACACCTCGGGCGCTCTGAGCATCGGGCGTAAGGGCTGACGCAGGCTGGTCGGACCCATGTCTCATTGTGCAACACCCTTTTTGAGAGCCCTCATGCTGAAGAGATGGCCGCAGTTCGTGGAGGGGGGCAGACATGATGATGGGATGGGCGGTGAAACTAGATGAGCATGTCTCACAACAGTACGGTCATTTTGTCTCAGGAACGGGTACAGCGCCAGACGGAAAGAGGAAGATGTGGGCTGAATCTGACATCGCAAAAGAGAGTAGCAATCGTCATAGCCCTCGCCCACCCCGTTGCAGACGGAGTCGCCTTCACCATGGTACTGAGACAACGCTGCACGCAAACTTCTAGTTTCTGCAAAAAAAAAAAAAAATGTGTGTGTCGTTTTATCGACAATGAATACCGTCGATAGTCGATGATGGGTAATTAAACTGAGTGAGCGGCCCATCATCGGTTTGATCGTGAACCTGGCACAGTGGCTGGCTACAGTACACGGTCTTCCTGCTCTCTCTTTTTCTCTCTTCACTTTGTTTTTCTCGTACACGGGGGTCCGTCCGGTTGTACAGTATGGTGGTGGCATGTTAGCCTTGGATGCCTCGATATTTTTTCTGCCTCTTGTTCGCCTCCCAGGCGTCGACCCTCGTAGCTCACAGCTTGCACTTCCAATTCCAAGGCCAAATGTCGTGCCAGATATCTGCGAGCTCTTTCTCCCACCCCTATTGCGTTTTAAAGAGTAGAATTGCACAGTGGCCGAGGTAGAAGTAGATGAAGTGCTTGGTCTCTATGCGGTTGTGTTGACCATACGTCAGTGCCAATATCATCAACTGAGATCACGACAGGGGCAATAAAGCAGTGCAGACGCATTTTGGGGCACACATACCGTGAGTCACGAAGCTACCGAAATTTCGACCAACAATGCAGTGCCAGGTAGGGCCCTTTCGCTCATCGAACTGTCAAAGAGAGTGCCTAGTCAGCCTATTGGGTAAACGCTATTTCGAGGGTGTGTAGCACGAACTGTTCGCTTGATGTGCTGCGCAATGTCCTATAGGGAATGTGAGCTTGATGCCTCGGCATGACGCATTGGGTTGTATTGGGCTGACGAACTTTCTCGATGGTGAACTTGGCCATGGCTTCCTGAGCTGCAGCCTTGTCAGCCTTGTCTATAGACATGGGGAGTGCGCGGTGGGTGACGTCGACATGGGTGCCCAAACAAACGTACCAACTTCGATGGCTTCCTGCTGCATATCATCCGTCTTTTGTATTACATTCGTTAGCGATCGTCTCTAATCTGCCTCTTGGTCCAACGCAGCTCACCATGTCGGCGGATTTGATCTGAGCTAAAGCTTGAGCGTTAGTTTAAACATCCGGATGGCTTTGCACATGATGGGGGGACCCTCGCACCTTCGAGCTTCTCCCGGGGGGGCTGATCGGCGCCTTGCTTGTCGGACATCTTGGGAGGAGTTTTTTCGGTAGGTATTTTGTTTGCGACTGTGTGTATACGTTCCTGGTCAGCTCCGATGCGTCAAGTTGTGCAATTGCGAGGCGGGTTGCGCGAGAGAATGTCTGCCTCGTTCGCCCCCCTTTTTTGGGTCTCCTTCGGTGAAGACGCCTTGTTTTTGCGGCGAAGGGTACGTACAGGTGGCGGTACAGTTGAACACGTCGTGTGTGTGCTGGTGAAGCGAGTGATTGCGGACGATGCGGCGGTGTGTTGTGTTTGCTGTTAGATCGACAACGGAGACCAGTGGAGTGCAATGATGTCGCGAGTCGCGTGGATGAAATTCTGGCGTTGGATGGCCTCGTGGGACGTGCGTTAGACCACTCGCCAGTTAAGCGGGCGGCCCGTTGCCCAACTTTCTCCCCGCCCTACCCTATACCCTGTCGACAATTCATCGCCTTTATGCATGTGACTTGCCATATTACACATCATTTCTATGATACGAGCTAGTACTTGATGGCCTGATCACTATTTGGCCAATTCCATATTTTGTTTTTCTATTTGTATGATTCTTGTCCCGTTTTGAAATATCAATGCATGGCTCTATGTATTGCTTGCTGTTGTTTCATGTGTTAACTAGTGTATCCCAGTGTGATGACATGACAATCAAGCATGCAACCTCACGATGTGAATAAAAGCAAACAGGAAACTATATTGAATACCGTTCCAGCTACCCTGCACCAGCTGAGTAGCTTGGAAGCAGTGGGCTTACCAAGCACATGCTCATACACCCAACTGTTAGAATTGCCGAGTTCTTATTCACCAGGCTATTGGGTTGCTAGAGGATGACAAAAATATATTCGTGAATCAATAAATAACCGGTTAATGCGTTGGGAGCCTGGTACTATTTAAGGTAGAACTTTAAGGATGTAGTGGTTGAGTGATGTAAACTGGCGCACACGAGTTGAAGTCCTTGGCAATATCTTGCCCGAACAGGGGCTAAAACAGGGGGCACGAAATGAATAAAGGAATGAAAGAGAAGCTTGTCATATACATATATAAAATGCCACCTACGAAAATTATGTGCCCAGGCATTTTGGTACATCGACCAAGCACATCCATACGAGACTCACCCTCTACCATAATTGAAACATTGAACCTTGTGATTAGAAAGTGACAAATACCACAAAAGAAATGAAACCAAAAATAGAAACCTGGCGATGTCAATGTTTACAACAGGTGCGAATACTGCATTGAGTGCTGCTGGCTGACTGTCTCTGTAGTGTATTATAAAACTACTTTAAGCTGTCTGAATAATTGCCCCCCTAGCAATGAATCAGATAATTTGGCTACATAGAGGTTCTAAATTTGCCAATGCACTACTTTACATGCTGGAAGAGATCCAACCCACGACTCGGGGTTGACTTCACGATTCACAATCATGCCGGGGTCGAACTGGTGTACTTTCCACATAGAATCCCACACGAACAACCTATGATATTAATCATGAGTTTAAATAAGGAGTGGGATTTGTATATGAGGATTGATTGAAACTAATATCTATCACTAGTCAAATTGGGTGGATGGAAAGCGATCCGGTGACCTTGTTCCACCGCAGCCATAACCCGACAAGCTTACAAGAAACCCGCACCGGTGTGAATTGAAATAAGAGGGCGAATAAATTAGGCCAAGTCTCTCGAGTATGCATTTGATTAAACCATGAATCAATCGACGCTATCGACGACGTTTGCGGAAGTTGGTGGAGGTCAGTGGGTCTCCTTCTTGTTGCTACGGCAGTGCCAAAGCGGAAATTACATGATGGGAAAGATCGGATAGCTACTGAAGGAACTTAACTGAAAGGAGAAAGAAGGTAGAGACGGACTATGCAATAATGATTGTGTATGTCTTTGTGTGATTTTTTATATATTGAACTGGGAGCTTAGGAAAATGTACAATTGGTTCGTAGGGCACAGGGACGCATTCTACCCGATGCCACATATTGTATCCATAATCGGCGTATTTTTGAGATGTTGCTGGGTTTGTTACCCCGTTGAGCTCACAATTCGTTTTTACACAAATGAATATATAATTGGTTATATTTGGACATGATATTTGGGATACTATCTGAAAACGAATTGATATAGAATGTGCCCTGTGAGCTGTGGCTGTCCCGATTTAAGAGGAGTATCGTTGATCCGAACCCTCCGAATTTGGCTCGAAAATGCACGACTGAGGAATATTGAGAGTTGGAGGAATGATGTAAATGGAGGCACTGGGATTATTGAACAGCGAACTTGGTAGAATCTAGTATCAGCCTAGTATTGCATAGTCTTGATTCATGTCCCGGGGACAAGCGCCAGGGCTTTGCCGGAACATGTCGTAGAGAAAAACAGATGAGGGAAAGCACTGTAAAAATCACTCGACTGGGATGTTTAAGCGGTACATATATCCGATCGTACTATGGTGTTAGTCCGAACAATAGTGTGAATAAATACCACAAGTTACGTTGTGTTGCCGTGGTTGATATGCCGAGTTTTTTCTCGCCCACTGAACAATGCTTATTGGAGTATGATGTCTGATAGACCATAGATTTGTGATTTCATGGACTGATAAACTAGATATACATATTTTCATTTAAAACCCCGACAAAAACACATTCAGTCGTAACAACCTTGTGAATTTAATCAAGGCGATCAAACCTGGTTTTTGGAATGTCTATTGACATCACTACGGTGACAAATATTTCGGAAATGCCACTACGTCCAGACCATGGAAATAATATAAAACGTCGGTGGACAAGCGCAATTTTATAGCAACTCTAGATTTCAACTAACCGTCCAGGAATTTGAAACATCTGAGGGTTATGGGAAGTTTGGGGTGATTTGGCGCACTGCATAAACGTCAATTCTCGAGATAGAACATAAGAAGCCCTCGATATTGAACTCTTGCGGTAATATGGGAAAAAGTAGGTTACCTGGAGGCTCACCAGCTATAATATATCAGACTAGGGGACGTTCATTGAGTGCAAAGGCGTTGACGCGACTTGAACGCGACGAGTGGAGAAAATATGGTAAACTTGACTGGGTCCGGGTTTTAGGGAATCTATGACACAACTTGCCACAGTGATGTACTCGAGTGTGAAAAAAGATGCCAGTATATAAACACTATTCCAGAGCCATGGAGGAATTTCCTTCATCGCTGCCTTGTTCAAGGTTTTCTCAACGTGACAGTTGAGCTTTGGTTCCTGGATAGAGAGACGAGACAAATGACGGGTTGGTGGATCCACATAGCAACGTTGGGACAATTGCGACGCACGGACCACATTTGTGCCCCACCCTTAACGATAAAGAATGAAGAGAAACTTTTTTTTTTTTTTCCTCTTTCCTCTCCCTTCATAAGAGGCGCCCACGCGACGATGCAACTACAACTATATCTCCCACGGTGAACCATTCGCCTTACCTGGGAGTTCTTGTCTTCATCATGGCATCTTCCAGAATCTTTATCAAAGGACTACCGCCCAATCTCACTGAGGCCGAGCTCCGCAAACACTTTTCTGCCAGTGGCCGTGAGATCACCGATGTGAAGCTAATCCCCAAGCGCCGCATTGGCTATGTCGGCTACAAGACGTCCGATGAGGCATCTACGGCTGTCAAGTACTTTAACAGGACTTATATTCGGATGTCGAAGATTGCTGTAGAAACAGCGAAGCCCGTAAGTTTTCCTATTCGCCATGTCTCGATCGACCTCCTGACCATGGAATGTCAGATCTCAGACCCAACCCTGACGAAAGGCTCGAACATACCGCATTCCAATCATGGACTACTTGGCGGCAGGCACTTGGCTTCGGAGCATCCAGCTGAAATAGAGTCGAGCACCAAAAAGAGGAAGCGAGACGAGCTGAATGTGTCTGATCCCAAACTGCGAGAGTTCCTCCAGGTCATGAAACCTGGCCGTGAGGGAGCTCTTGATAACGTCGGTGGCACTCACTTAGTCGGTGATGTGCCCGTCGCTTCTGGTGCTGCCGTCCCTGAAGAGGAGAGTGATGACGAATATGAGCAAATACCGGCTCGAAAGGAGAAGCAGCGCCGGATAGACCCGCCGGAGAAGGGCCAGATCGTGCCATCTCAACCACCGCAGCTGATGGATATAGATCCACCCTCTGCTGGTACTCAAGCCCCAGCCGCTGCAGAAACAGCCGAGATTTCAGAGTCCAAAACGGCCGATCTGGAACAACCAGGGCTGGAAGCCACAGATGATGACTGGCTACGATCCAGAACAAATCGCCTGTTAGACCTTGTTGATCCCGATGATCTGGAACGCATTCCTCAGCCAGACCATGCTCCTATGACAACTGGTCAGACTGAGAAGGGTGACAGCAATGATGCTGGCCCTGAGGGCCCTTCTACTGTGAAGGAGGTGGTGTCCGATGAGGGTGCCGCCGAGGAAGCAACGAATGAAGTAGCGAAGGACGACACGCTCCATGCAATTCATCGGACGTCTCGGCTCTTCGTCCGAAACCTCTCCTACAGTACTACCGAAGATGATCTTCGTGAGAGCTTTGAGAAGTACGGGCAACTTGAAGAGGTATGTGATGTCATTTCCTAAAAAGTATTTTCTTTGTGAAAGAATCAATGCAACGTGATGAACCCCAGATAGGGACAGCTGATGTTTACTGCTGAGAACCTGGGCGAATATTTTAGTAGATGCTTCGATTATCTGACTTGTTGCTTCAAATTTCGCATTTTATTTGCTCTCGTATCGTCTCTGCGCATGTCCGCTAACAATGCTAGGTCCATTTGCCCGTCAATAGCTCAGGGACAAGCAAAGGGTTTGCCCTGATTCTCTTCAAGGACCCATCCAAAGCGGTTGAAGCATTCCAAGCCATGGACGGGTCAACGTTTCAGGGGCGAATCATCCACATCATTCCTGCCAGTGCAAAGAGAGACACCGGCTTGGATGAGTTTGCCATCTCGAAGCTCCCCCTGAAGAGGCAGAACATAATCAAGAAGAAGGCTGAGGCCGCGGCCAACACCTTCAACTGGAATGCTCTGTACATGAGCCAAGATGCCGTCAATACCTCAGTCGCGGCACGCCTTGGTGTTTCAAAATCCGAGCTGCTCGACCCAACCTCCGCTGATGCTGCTGTGAAGCAGGCTGTGGCGGAGACGAGCGTCATACAAGAGACAAAAGCATATTTTGCCGCTAACGGCGTTGATTTGGAAGCCTTCAAGTCCCATAAGCGGGGCGACACTGCCATTTTGGTAAAAAATTTCCCATATGGTACGACGATCGATGAACTCAGGAAGCTCTTTGAGGAGTCTGGGCCTGTGCTGAGGGTTCTCATGCCCCCCAGTGGAACAATCGCCATTGTCCACTTTGCGCAGCCCAACCACGCCAAGTCCGCATTTGGAAAGTTGGCGTACCGCCGGATCAAAGACAGCCTTCTCTTTTTGGAGAAGGCGCCGAGGGATCTTTTCAATGGTGACCAAATCGATCAGGTCGTGGCGCTAAAAGATCGGCCGACGACGGTTCAAAAGTTAAGTGTCAACGAACTGCTGTCACGCGGCGATAAGACGGAAGAAGACATAGATACTACGTCGCTGTTTGTCCGAAATTTAAACTTTACTACAACGACAACTAAGTTGGCTGAAGCTTTTGAGTCTCTGGACGGATTTGTTTCGGCCAGAGTTAAGACCAAGATGGATCCTAAGAAGCCTGGCCAAACACTGAGCATGGGCTTCGGCTTTGTGGAGTTCCGCACAAAGGAGCAGGCGCAGGCGGCGCTTAAGGTCATGGACGGTCACGTTCTGGATGATCACACCCTCGGTGTCAAGGCATCCCATAAGGGCCATGATGCGGCCGAGGAACGGCGACGGGAAGACAAGGCCAAGAAGGCCTCTGGACAGAGGACTAAGATCATAATCAAGAACTTGCCCTTCCAGGCCACCAAAAAGGACATCCGGACGCTATTCGGTACCTACGGGCAGCTCAGATCTGTGCGGGTCCCAAAGAAGGCTGACTATACCGCAAGGGGTTTTGCATTTGCAGACTTTGTCACCCCCCGGGAAGCCGAGAACGCACTAAATGCGCTGAAGGACACCCACCTTCTCGGGCGCAAGCTGGTCCTCGACTTTGCAGAAGCAGAGGCAGTTGATGCTGAAGAGGAGATTGCGAAGATGCAGAGGAAAGTAGGAGGCCAAGTCAATAAAGTAGCCCTTCAGCAGTTGACTGGCAGAGGGAGAAGCAGGGTCAATATTGGCAACAACGAGGATGAACTCGAGGGTTGAGGCGAGAGAAACTATTTTCTCTAAGCGCCCGCGCTGTCTACAGCGGCAAAGAGTGGGAGAGCCAAAGCAAGGCAAGGCTGAAGTGCCCTCGCCCCCAGGGTGGGTCCCCCTTGGGAAGGGATCGATCAAATTCCGCGGGATGGATGGTATTCACTATTTACTGCGGTACCGAAACCCTCAGCAGAGGGCGAGGCTCGACGGGGAGCCATTATGGGTATGGTTTATCGTCAAAGAATTCATCTCTGCGTGTATACGGAAGCTGCGGAATCCTCTCTATGTCTGATTCCAATCTTGTCTCCATACCTGACACCATCTGATGCGAAGTTGCCGTACCTGTTGGCCACACGCCTCTCGGTGATGAGACAAAAAGCCCACGTACACACCATGTTGGCTGGCCCATGGCGGACCCGCACCTGGTCCTCCCTTGCATCCAAACGCCCTCGAGACTCTACACAAAGCTCGAGCTGCCATGTGCTGGTGGCTTTGCCGGGTTGTCCTAATTGGTCGCCACGGCCCTTGGGTGTGGGCATCCCTCCGGCGTCGAAGCCTGCTGAGTTCCCCGCTGTGGGAGCGCCCTTCCCACATCCCACCCTCCCCTACGCACCCTCCTTGTCTTGATGTATGAGTGAATGGATGGATGGATCTTAAGTTGATATTTTGGGTTGAGGAGGGGCGCTCGCTGAACCAGTGAGCAGCCCTGGCCTCGGCGAACACTGTCCGTAGACTATCTAGACTCGTCCCCCCGGGTCTTGGATTTATATCTTCTAATAGTTTCTCATCAAGACCTCTTCGTTCCAGTGTCTGGACCTTCTTTCTTCAAGCATACATCTATCCCACCATTCCACGTCTTGAATTCCTTTCAGCATTCTCATCATCTTGCTCCTGTTCGTTGCTTCCATTCGTAGAGCAGCAAAGGGCATCAGTGCTGGCTCGAGCTTATTCTTTGTGAGCACCTCTGCCCGGCATTCCTTGCCTTCATCCAGCTGCTGCCATGTCTTCATCACTTTACCACCCGCGGCCAGTCCTGTCGTCGCAGCGGGGATATTCGCCTCCAGCAGACTATATCGACAGCAGAAGAAGCAGCACGTATGGTGCCGGCCGGTTGCCTCTTCGTGAATCAAACGGTAATGCTCAATCACACAGCTTCAATGGTATGGTCTCATGCTACCCAAACTCGGTTGGCCTCTCGCCCTCCATGTCGTCCAACATCCCCGCCCCGATGGTTCCTTCGCAATCGTTCGACTGCCTTTACCGCGTCCCGACTCCTCGCAACCAGCCTCGCTTCCGGCGGGGGCCTCGAAATGGCGTGAATCCCCTCTACTTCTGGCCAGCGTTTCGCCAGTACCGCAACAGACAAGCCCACAAGGACACTCAGAAAGACAAAGGAGGCGTCTGGAGAAGACCCGAGCTTGAGGATGCATTTGTTGACTGTAAGAAACCGCCAGTCCCTGCAGCCGAGATGACAGGCGTGCTGACATGATAAAAACAGCTGTTTTGTTGATGCCTCACATGGGACGACGAAAGTTCTCAATGGGAGGAAAGCTGCACGGCCGCAACATGCTGATCAGTGAATACATTTTCGTCATCTGTGTTGCTCTGCTGGGCAGCAAAGAAATCTTCCGTATCGACAACAGCAACGATAGCATTGAGCAAATGGGTCGCAAGCAGGTTTCCAGCCACATGCAGGTGGTCAAGAAGTTCTTCGAAGATTTGCGTTGCTGTAAGATGCCAAAACCTCTCGGGAAACAATAAATGCTGATAAAATACCTGCAGTTCACTTTCTTTTCCCCTCAGAGGAAAAGAAGGAACCCGGCTCGACCAACTCGGACGATTACTACGACGAAGAAGAGCAAGAGTCGTTCAAATCCAACCCTGTCCTCACAGCCCTCGCCGAGGGCCGAGTGCCGGACGTCAAGCCCAACTATGAGTACTTTTCCCAGCTCCTGGCACTGCAGTCCCTTATTACTGTGCGACCCAAGGCGTGCGATGTCTTTGTTTCGTCACCAAATGTCAAGATCCGAGACGAGATTGCCTACGATGCCCACGACAACCCGCTTGACCAGGACTCGTTCCCTCACCTAAACAAGTACACCAACTGCGATGACGGCCCCAACGTCCTGGGTAAAGATGTTCTTCTTCACGAGTACACGCGATCTCTGGATCGATCGACCTCTGCCTGTGTCAAGACGGTTACCCGTCGATGGCAAAAGGATGCCCCTGAAATATACGAGACGCTCGACCTTCCCCAACGAGATGAGGATTGTCTCCTTCTGGAAATGTGCGCAACCCTCGAGTTGCACGAGCAGGCCAAATTCCCCTCTGGATCTGAGCTTACCGGCTTTGTCGAAGTGGCCATCACACAACCTAGCCTCCAGAACCACCGCTGGAAGTGTGTCACCCGCCTCACCCGCCCCCAGGAGCTCCACAATGAGGACACAAAACCTGGCGTGTACGTCAACGAGACGGGAATTCACCGACGAGGGTGCAGCGACTCCAAGCATGATTGCGACTGCCACCAGAGGCCTCGCCAGGACATTCCCGTTCCTTTCCCCGCGGTTGAGTGGGCCAGCATCCTGAGCACGGCTGTTCAGTTCCCCGATGTTGAGCACCAGCGCAAAAAGGAGAAGCGATCGAAGCACGGCGATGGCGACCGCAAGAAGCACGAACTCGAGCGGGCTGGCAGCAAGCGGAAGCGATCTGAAGACGACGGTGATGCTGCTTCTTGGGCTCGGCGGGAACTTACTGGGAGCGACATGATCTGCAAGGTGGCCATGTACCAGGAGCTTTGGTCATGCGCCCCTGATTCCTCGCGATGGACCCGACAGGCTATCATCTTTTGGCGATTCAACACGACTAACCAATGGTACAAGTACAACCCAGTCTTCAAGCCAGCCGGCACTTCATGGCGATGGCTCACAGTCAACGACCCGATGTCCCGATACCACCAGCAGAAAGCACTTGTCTACCCTTCAACATCGGTGTCGAGAGATTCCGTCATGTCACCCACACCCTCGGTCAACCAGCACATGACGGCAGTTATGAACGAAACGTTTAGCTCTGCATGGGACAACAACGTGAGCTTGCCGCAAGTGGCCACGGTACCGACGACGAACAACGGCCTGACCCTGTTCGAGTCCTTTTCGAACGGGCTCGCTACGCCTCCGCCAACTGCGGGCCTGCACCCGTCGTACCCGACGAGCTTCGACCACAACATGCCCCAGTCCACGGGCGTCGGCTTCTTGCCCACCACGTGCAGCCCAGCAGGCGCCGAGACGCAGCCCAGCACCGCCCACGGTCAGGCGGCCGCGGCAGCTTACTTTGATGGAGCCACGACGCTGGCAGATCTCAAGCCCGCCATGTCGGCTGTCAACCCCTTTACAGCGGCATCTACTGCCGCGCTGGACTTGTCAAACACTCTCGTCTACGACAACTCGGAGTGCGATACAGGTCTACAGGGCTGGGACATGCCGGCACTCGATGCTTGGTCAGCGGGTGCGTCTGCGGGTGCCGATTGGGGAGCTCAGCCAGCCAAAGTTGAGCCCAATGATCAGCCTACCATGTGGACACCGACTCAGTGGGCACAGATGGCGGCTGGCACATCCACAGACCGCGATGGAAGCCCTCGGCCGATGAAGCGGCGGCGGGGAGATATCATCGATGGACATGCACCACTCACGGTGGCTACGGGAGGCTGGTGAAGGCAATGTACAGGATGTTTGGATTTGTTGTCTTAAGAGTAGTCTTTTTTTTTTTAACAAAAAAAAGAAAAATTACTGAGATGAGGGAAAATGAGATGGAGAATCTCATAGAGGCTCGGGTAATGCATAGTTGGGTCACGGCAACGTCACGGATCTCGGAAGAGCTCACGGGTTTGTATTTCTCTGGACGGCGTTTGGAAGAAAGTGGTTCTCATGTTCCTATATTTGGGTTTGAATATGACCACATTTGAGCATAGACATGAAAGAGTATCTTTTTTTTGCTATGGTAATTGAATGAACACAGTAATTGAGACGGATTTCCAGATCTGCAATACCTTTTTTATTTTAATTTTTTTTTATACAAGTTTTATCTTGTTCAACTCGTGCATGGTTGTGGTGTTGGGACACACCTCAGAGACGTGGGTGGGTGTGATGGATTTGGGTTTGAGACTTCTTCAGCGGCAAGAGTGACAAGGCCAATGGAGTGGACGGGATCTCGTGGTGGGGGGGGGGGGGGGGAGGGAGGGGGGGGGGAGGGGTGTGTGTCGAAACACCTCCAGCCAGACCCACCAAGCCCTTCGTTGAACCGTAGCCAGGAGAGGGAGACGCACCCCCCGTGTACCACTTAACAAGGGAAGAGATGAGCGGGACACCAGCCGA
>JAHVYB010000140.1:0-11217 GCA_020623695.1 Calonectria henricotiae | reverse complement strand
TTTTTTATGTTTATGTATTTGGTTCTTTATTTTTTTTTTTTTTTTTTTTTTTTTTTTTTTTTTTTTTTTTTTTTTTTTTTTTTGGTGATTTTGTTTGTTGTTGTTGTTGTTGTGGTGGTGGTGGTGGGGGGGGGGGGGGGGAGGGTGGGGAGGGGGGGGGGGGGGGGGGGGGAGGGGGGAGGGGGGGGGGGGGAGAGGGGGGGGGGGGGGGGGGGGGGGGGTGGGGGGGGGGGGGGGGGAGGGGTGCGCGCAAAGAGGCAAGCTGATTGATGTCTCTCTCTCTCTTCAACAGGACTCCACAGCACCTTGATGAATCATGACGGAGCGAAGAGGGAGTCCCACCCTTTGGACAACTTTAATAAGGAAGTGAGACGGGCGAAACCTACCGAGGGGTTCGGAGGGTGTGACTTGGACGGGAGAGACGGGAAATTTTTTGGTTTTTTTGGAATAGAGACATGGGGGAGACAAAGATTCTCGACTGTTGAGACATGGGAGTCTGAGATGGAGGGTGCAGATGCGCGGCGTTGAGAAATCGCCGTTTTGGCTTGTCCTTTGTCTTTGTCTTTGCATCGGAGCTAGCGAGGTCTCTTACACAATCGTCACCGATAGGAGGCCAATCAACTATCATTTTTTTCTCACCTTCTAACATATAATTTCCCTTTGTGCCACCGGCGGTTTGTCGGGGAATGCGCAGGGCTTTGTTGAAATGAACAAAGGGTGTGGGCGCTGATCGGGGGATGTGAAACCAGGAGATGGGGACGAGGGTGATGTCCAGGGAGAGGGGGTGAAAGATGCGGAGAATGTAAGAGAGGGTGGTTTTTTCAAGGGGTATTGGTATTGAATATCTAGGAGGGCGACGCCCAAGGAGTTTATTATTATCATTTAATAAAAAAGAAGGGCATTTCCTTAATGGAAGCGAAGAATGAGGGATGCAATGAGAGCCAAGAGATAGATGGGGGTAAAAGGTTTGAAGGGGCCGTGCTGTGGTATGGTGATGGGTGAGCAAGTGAGTGAGTGTGGTTGGGCCAGCCATGTTGTCCACCAACCACGTCACAGGACCACTTGAACAACACCACGGAAGATGATTAAAACAAAAATGCTTGACATTGGGCGCACATACCGGCGTCACACATGTGGTAAAGGCACAAGATCGAAGTCAATCGCGGGTCCAGCGAAAAAGGAAAGAAAAAAAAAAGGGACAAAAAAGGACAAAAAAGGAAGACGAAGAAAAAGGCCGAGGCCGGGACCAATGTTTGCTCGCTTCGTCATACCATGCACGCCGTATCATCTAATCCCGCGCGGACATTCCTATCAGTTGTGTTTTGGGGCCAAACGCCAGGGTCGGATCAGTGACGGGAGTCGTTTTGCAAATTGTGTCGTTGCCTCGCAGAAAATGTTTGGAGTAGATGGGCGAGAGGAGAGGAATGTTCAAAACACAAAACACACAAAACACGTCACGTTTGATCCCATCTCTCGGACGAAACGGAGCCCTTTACGCATCTGTCGTTTCTCCCTCCTCGGGCCTCGTGCCCAACGGCCGCCTCCACCAATAATGAGCAGACTGGCCTGGCTGTCCTAATGGCTCTTGTTGGCGAGCGGCCCGAACGGTCGTGGGTTGGGCGGCTGGCCAAACCATCTGGGCGCTACATGATTAATGCGTCGTCCGTTGGAGCGTGGAACCACGGCAAGGGCTTGGTGGGACGACGACGACGACGACGACGCTGCGAGAGGCGGGGAGTCACGGGAACAAAGCAAGACGGACGGACACAAGGCTCTAGGCAGAATCTTGCTCTGGTTCTTCCGAGTGATGAAGTTAATTATGGCGACACCCAGCACCCAAACATAGATAGAGTCCACCAGCCTCCCGGACGCACGCAGAGGGCCCGGGGCTGAGGCCCGAATGGAAGAGGCCCACATTCGCCGGCAGAAGAGCCCACAGGGCCGCCGTCGCAGGCCGGCCGAAGCAAAAAGATGAGACGGGAATGAGTCGCAAGACGTATTTGAATGGCCGAGGAGGGCCTGGTTCGCAGACGACGATGCCCACCTAGCCACCGCAAGACCGCAAACCCTTACACCGGGAGCCCGACGCCCTATCCTTGATCCCTGCCAGGGTTTGGGGCAGGTGCTTGACAGCCAATTGGCCGCCAGCCACGGCGGCGCGCTTGCGAAGAGGCCCCGATTTAGAAGGGATTAGCCGCCCGTCTCAAGTCTCGCCCCCGGGGGCGCTAACCAGACGACGACGGCCAATCCCCTAGGTCGCATTTTCTCATTCTCGCGCATTTGCGTATGCCGCACGCGAGACGAGACGGAGAGCAATCAATGGTTGACGTCAACGACCAAGAAAAGCAAAGAAGACCAACTCGATTTAAGCACGGGTTCTAGATGCACCCGAGCTCCACTGCCCGCCACGAGGTGGCCAAAAAAAAAAAAAAAAAAAAGAAAAAGACGAGCTTGCTCAAGAGAGCAAGAGTCGAGACGGGAAGAGAGTCGAGAATAGCAACACCCGCTCCCCAGTCGGGCGGCTACAACCAGCCGACTTCGAAACACTTGCCAACCTCAACCCTGGCCCTCGTAGACGAACGGCCATATGTCCCCATCTCCAACCCAGGCCCCTTGTGCGACACAGCTCCATGGCCTTACACATTCTGGATCCGCACCGTGTGGGCTGCTCCCAACCCAGCGCTTCCCCAGATGGTGGTGGTGCTGCTGCCATCCTCGCGCATAGCTCT
The DNA here is from genome assembly GCA_020623695.1 of Calonectria henricotiae. Lineage (NCBI taxonomy): Eukaryota > Fungi > Ascomycota > Sordariomycetes > Hypocreales > Nectriaceae > Calonectria > Calonectria henricotiae. The sequence goes on along the minus strand of JAHVYB010000140.1, from coordinate 8,488 downwards.
CTCCTCTCTCTCCACTACCTATAGCTCCCCTAGCTGCAGCAATGCAGCAATAGCTCACTTAATCTCGTCTCATGCACACCACACGCGATGCTATTCCCGTTCCTCTCTATCCTAAACCCATGTCCATGTACATGTCCCGCAGCTGCCCCTTGTCTAGGCCGCCCCGAGTCGCATTGCTCGAGTTTTCCAACTGCATTTCGTCCCACGCCAAGGCCCGTTTCCTCGACCAACACCATGCCGCCCAACGATAGGCCACCAGCCGCTCACTCTGGACCATGATATCTACCCGCGTCCCCCCCCCCCCCCTTCCTCTCTTCCAAGAGCCCCAAAACTGTTTCTATTTCGGGTGCCTGCTTTTTGCTTGCCTTGCTTGATTTGATTGTGTCGTGTCAATTGTCGACCACTGGTTGTCCCTGCCACTGGTGCATCCGCTTCAAACCCGCCTCGTCCTCCCGCTTTATCTAGGCCGTCCCGTTTCCTTTGAGTCGCAGTCGCACTCTCTCAGCCATTCTAACACGCCCGACCAGCCTTGCATACGCTTGGCAAAATTTCACACGTCACTCCAATCCAAAGTCGGTGAATCGCCAAATTATCGAGATGGCCTAGAGAGGTTCACACCATTCCTTTTCTTTTCCTTTTCTTCTAGTTTTCCTTAGGCTTTCTCTTCGGCCATCAGCTTTTTTGACTACTACTTCTTCCCCCCACCCCCCTTCTACTTCTTACTGAGCATCTCTGTTCTCCTCTCTTTGAACCCTTTCTTTCCTAGAGTTTCTGATTTTCTCTTTGAGCTCAGCAGGACTGACCAAGAAAAACAACACAAAACAAAACAAACAAACAAAACAAGCTGCCGTCGCTTGTTCGCCGATCACGCACGACTTCACCCGAAGGTCAGATCTCGTCCTATCACGCAGCGGGCCAATACCACGCAACTCCGAACACCAAGGACCCTGAACAGGTTTCACGAGGTTTCAAAAGAAACTCCTTCGACAGTTTCTATTGTTCCCCAGTCGAACCAAAAAAAAAAGTCCCCTCTGTCGCCTTGTTCCGCCGCCAGCTGGTCGCGTTGCACTTAATCACTGCTCGCCAGCTGTTGAGCAGCTGCATCTAGGCAAAACCCTACACTCACGGCGCTCGCACGTCAAAACAAAAACACTTCCTCCCACTCATACACGTTCACATCCAGCCAAATCAAATCACCTTGTTCTCACTTGGTGATAAGGTTTGCTCTGCTCCTCTTTCTTTATTTTCTTTGCCCATTAAAAGAAATCACTTTCATTATTCACACCTGTGAACACTCACTTCTGGCCCTCATTTATATCTGAGAGCCAAACTACATTGACTGTCACGACTCTTTTTTAAAACCCTTTCTTCTTTTTTAACATTTTTCCTTATACAATTTTCCTCATCAACAATAGCAACTGCACTGCCACACTTATCAACAATTATGAAGTTGTCATCACGATCCACAACCGCCCTGGCGGCTGGTGTCCTTTGCCTGGTGCCCTCCGTCTCAGCCCACTCCTGGATTGAATACGCCAAGAAGCTGGCCAAAAATGGAACCATGATTGGTGCGACTGGATACCCTCGAGGATATGTCCCGAGAAACTCTACCGACCCTGTTTACTCGGACACTATCCCTCAAAACATCCTTCCCATCTCCGGACAGTCAGCCTACTCAGGTGACGAAATCCTCAACAAGTACAAGTACGATGCCAACCCTAAGTATGCCATGCTCGAGGCCTCTGCAGGCGACTACATTGCCATTATGCATCTCGAGAATGGCCACACTACCTTACCCGAGAACCAGCCCAACAAACCCAAGAACCGGGGCACAATCTTCTTTTACGGCACCAGCAAGCCGGCCGACGAGGAGAAGCTCTTTGACGTCCACCTCATCTGGAACAAGAACGGAACTGGTGGCGACGGCCGTGGCACGCTCCTTGCTACGCGCAACTACGACGACGGCCAGTGCTACCAGACCAACGGGGGCGAGATCAGCACTTCTCGCGCAACCGACCTGGCCTCCAAGGGCGCCAAGCATGAACAGGAGCTCGCGTGCCAGTCCGACATCAAGTTGCCTGACGACCTCGCCGAGGGCTCTGTTTACACCATCTACTGGTACTGGGACTGGCCCGATCTGAACTCGGACGCCATCGATCTCGAGACCACAACCAACGGCGAGTACCCGTGGGCCGGCACTTTTATGCGCGGAGAAAAGGACCCCAATGGCTTCACCATGGACGCCATCGCCAGGAACGAGAGTTACTCGAGTGTCATGGACATCAAGATCACCGGCTCCAGCGCCCAGTCCTTCAGCGCCAAGCAAGTCGCCCTGGACTATATTCAAGACCAGGACATCTACAACGCCGGTATTGAGGCTCAGATGCAGAACAACTTTCAGGTTGACGTGGGCGAGCAGAACGGCGGCGGTGGCGGCGGCGGCAATGGGGGCGACAATGGCAGCACTATCGGAACCCCGACTGCGACTCCCACTTCCGCCCCTGTTGCCAGCACACCCGCCAACGGAGGCCCTGATGGCGGAGTTGCAACCGTCACCGTCACCGAGACTGTCCGCCCTCCTGCCTCTGTAACCACCGTGTATGTCACCGTTCCCACCGGTGGCAGCGTCCAGACGCCCGAGAGTACCTCGACCACCACCCAAACCATTCTCGTCACTCGATCGGTGACGGCTTCGGGCGCTGTCCAGGCTACTGCGTCTTCCACCTCGACGTACTTCCTCACGTTGACAACCCACATCAATGGAAAGACTACGCAGCCGACCTCGACCTACTATCTCACCTTGACTACGCACATCAACCAGCAAGAGCCTTCTCTGCCCACCTCAACCGTGGTCAAGACGCTCACCACCCACATGAACAGCAACCCGGACTCGACGCAGGCGTCGATCCCGGGCGGCTCGTTCCGAGAGACTCCCGTCTCTGACGGCGGCTCGGCAGCTTCATCTGCAAGTTCCGACGCCGCCATCACGCCCACACCTTTCCTTCGTCGTCGCGACAGCTGGGCCCTGGGTGACTTCTAGATGCCGCCTTGTTTTCTTTTCTTTGCTCCATGCAAAAAAAAGCGAAGCAAGGAGCTGCTGTTTTATATACACCAGCCCTACCCTCGACTCGAAGAGCGTGCCATCTCCCCCCCGTCCCCAAGGCCCTTTAAGCTCGCGTCTTTCTCTTTTTTTTTTCTCTTCAAAATCTTCTTTTTTCAATTCTCTCTATTTCTTCAGTATATATACGAGACGACCTTTGATCACCGCAACGTGTTAGGGGCGTGGCTGGGAAGAAAGAAAGGAAAAAACAACAACAACAACAACAACAGGGCAACCTTTACGCAGGCACACGACCAGAAAGAGGAAAAAGGCGAATCAGCGTTTGACAGGCATTGGGGCGTGGGTAGCATATAAAGGCGTTGGATACATTGATACCATTTGTTTACACGGGACACAGCCACTCTTGTTGCTTGATGCAATCATTGGGATGTGGGCTCGGCTCGGATTTCTCCCCTTGTTTTTCTCCCATATTTTTTTTTTGGTTTCTTTTTCAGTGCTAGTTTGAATTTCTTTTTGGTGCTTTGGTTTGGCTTGATTTGGTTTCAGGGGAAAATGGATGGATACAAACGACACACAGATCTTCAGGGGTAGAGTAGACGGAACTTGGGCGTTTCCAAAAGCTAGCCTTTGAGAAACCAGAAACAAACAATTGAATTCTTTTTCTTGTTGCATCTCATTTGTGCCTCGTTTTACTAGTGATTGTGCTTGTGACGCCTGTAGTATTGTGTTGAAACATGGCTGGTGTTACTGTGACATGCCAAAAAGGCCAGCTTGCTGCTGTGTTACCCCGAGGTGAGCAAACGTGAAGGATGAGGGATCAAAACCATGATTCATCAGGCCATGGCCATGTTCAACAGAAAGGGGGCAGATGATGGGCGCATGTCAGGAAACTGCTGACGACGAAACGATTGAGGTGCATTCCTATGGGTATCTACATCGTTGCCCCTTTTTTTTCTTCCAACGTGCAAACCGGCGCGCTCTACGCAACACAGTCTCTTTTCGTGCAACACTTTCCCCCCCCCTTTCTTCCACATTGGACGATGCCACAAGGAGCCCGTTTACATCTCGCCACATTGGGAAATGACCATGTCGAGGTTGGGGACATCCTTTCCACGGTAGCCGGTTTTGGTGGCCTCCATCTTCTTGACAACGTCCATGCCGTCGACAACTTTGCCGAACACGACGTGCTTGTTATCGAGGAAAGGGGTGGGAACGGTGGTGATGAAGAACTGGGAGCCGTTGGTGTTGGGGCCAGCGTTCTGGCATCGTGTTAGCTGCTATTCACACAAGTTTTTTCTTTTCTTTCTCCTTCCTTTTTGGGGGTTTGGGAAATGTTGGCATGGGGGGAACGTACGGCCATTGACAGCAGACCAGGCTGGTCGTGCTTTAGAGTGAAGTTTTCGTCCTCGAAGGACTTGAAGCCCCAGATGCAGGTTGAGCCAGTTCCATCGCCGTTTAGGAAATCGCCTCCTTGGCACATGAAGTTGGGGATCTGCACCACCGACGTTAGTTCTCGTCCACGTCGGCTCCCATGTGGTTAAATGAGAGGTTGATAGAGAGCGAGAACAACTCACTATTCGGTGAAACTTGGAGCCCTTGTAACCCTGAGGTCTGCTGGCAGCATTCTTTGACTCTCCGGTGCAGAATTGGCGAAAGTTTTCGGCTGTCTTGGGGACGACATCTTTGAATAGTTCAAAGGTGATGCGACCAAGGGGTTCACCTAGACGAGTGAGATGATTTGTGTAAGCATGAACACTTGACGACGGTAGATGCGGCGATTGAGAGCAACGCAGCAGCGTCTGACGATGCCTTCAATCGTTGAATTAACGTTGAGAAAGATAGCTACGCATTGAACCATGGCAAAGTGCCAATGATTGGATGGATAAGTCTCGATCGGCAATCTCGGGCTAAAGTGAGAATGGCCTCGAGAGAGTCGGAGACAATTACCCCGACGTGCAGCGTAAGAACGGAGACGGGCTGGCTTACCTCCGAGGGTGATGTCGAAGAACACACTACAATGGAGCAAGAGCCAAGCATCAGCCCACATACACGTTATTCTACCTGACTCAAACCACGGGCTGGGCACTTCTCGCAGAACGGGCCGTGACGAATGAATGAATGAATGATGGTGGTGGAGAGCGGGTCCCTCGTCCTCCCAGCAAGTAGGGCCCCTCCTTGTGACAGGCGCCGAGGCTATCTTTACCCCGGACGTACCGAGCGGGAATAGAGGGAAGCCTTCCGGGGGTGAGGGTGAGGGGGAGGGGGGGTTTTGAATTTGGGAGCGAGACAAGAAGAGAGAGATTCGAGGTGTGCGTACTCACAGCGGGTTTCCCGATTCGGGGAGCTGGGTAGGCGGCATGGTCAGGGCTGAGGTGAGGTGAGGGATTGGGGGGCAACAATGGTGCGGAAGTCGGATCTGGGTCTAGAGGGCCGGCGCGTGAGGCAATTCCTTGACAGTTGGAGCGTTCTGTGGCAGAGAGGATCTCCTGATGTGAGTGAGCGGGAGAGAGGCTGGCGGGCTGATCAATTGTATCCGTTTAGCCTCTGGCAGTTTTTTTTGTGGGGGAAGAGATAAGCTAAACCCAGCCCGCTTGCTTGCAGAGACGGACGGCCGACGGAGAGAGATGCGTGGGGCACGTCTTTTTTTCCCCAACTGCCAGCTACCATTTAACGACTTTTTCCCCACAAGCGAATGAGCCCACGATGTGTTATCCCCAGCCACGGATGAGGCATTATGTACTTTGGACAACAGGGAATTGCTCAACCCATCCAGTGTTGCCCCTTCAACCCCCCCCCCCCCAGAAAGGGGAAAAGTAACCAAGGACAATTGTTCAGCAGCACAGTAACTAACAAATTGAATGACGAAACCTCCATTACCTACCTACTACTCGTTAGCTTATCGAACCAAAACGTTATGTTACTTCCTAAAACCTCATGGAATTTTTGTCCCTCATCTTCGAAATACCAAGCCAACTAGCCTCTCCTCACAACGGCCGACTTATGCCCAGATCCGGGGATGCCGCCGGGGGTGGTGCTAAACCACCTTGACAGAAAAAAGGTGGAGGCGCGCGGGGCGTTTTGGGTGGGTGACGACGCCGCCGTGGAAGCGATGCAACGCCATCGGACGCGGGGAAGCCAAGAGGTCCAGCACCAGCGGACGGGACAATGCGATACCGCCTGCACCTGGCTTTTTTGGCCTCGTTGGCTTTTGGCCTGGGACGAAGAGATCATCTCATGCTGCACCCACCCTGCGTGCTCGCGGGTGTCGCTCCCGAACCTATGTAACTTACAATCTACCACCCACCCCCGTGCAGAGCCAATGCCTCTTTTTCCCTCTCATCATCGCCCTGGTTTACCTGTTTCGGCCCCATTGTCAGCTTGATCCGGATGGCTGGTGCTGATCCTCGCTCCTTGTTCGGAGCTCCGTCCAAGAGTGCGTGAGACGGAGGTTGGAATCAAATAAGACACCGCCCGGTTCGTTGGGAACAATGCTCGAGCCGTTGCAAAGTCCCAAATGGCGACGCTATCGAGGCAATACTTGGCCATTCACCCTCTATTTGCCCGCACACGCACAATCACCTGCTGCATCTGGCTTCGGTGACGCGGTGTGGCACTCCGTCATGATAGTAATGGATGGGGAGGGAGGGGGGGGGGGGTTCTGATACATGGCACTAGGTCGAGCATGGTTGCCCAGATGCAGGCCAAGCTTGGGCTAGGCTTCAGCACTGGTTCTCAAAGTCCAACCAAGATTCCATCCTTCTCTAATTAGCGGTGAAAACATGACTGAGAGGGGCGGCATAGCCTCTCGTTTGATTTGAATATTTTGCTGTCCAGTCACTACTGGTGGTGCGTTTCTCTATTAAATGGTGCTTGGGTGAAACTGTCCACGTACAATTTGCACAGCCGAATGTTGACGACGACAAAACGTTGTTTTGCTGCTGCCAAGCTTATGGGCCAGGCCTTGGCAGACGCCTCTGGATTTTTCGCGTATCCATATCCGTAAGCTGACAAAAAAGATTTTTTTTGAGGCCGAGCACAAGATGTCTAGTAAGATAGCTTAAAGTAATCAAATAAAATAAAAACATGTTGCAAACTGAGATTTAACTGTATAACCCACCAAATCAGGTGTTTGTCATCCCGGCCGTCTCTTTGTCGTCTCCTGCTGCCGTCTCTTGTCGCTTCCTTCTTTAGCTTATCTAATGGAAGAGAGACGTGGGGTATGTTTGAGGTCATCTGACTGTCAGTGTTGGATCTGATAGCGTCACCAGGAACCAAGCGTGGATCATTGTTGGAACTGCCGGGATCAGCCTACTTAACAGTCACTCGACAGGTGATGAGAGAAGATGCTAGCACGATAAAGTCCTTGTTCGTCAGGGAAAAGAGCCGCAGAATGGGGACCAAGGAGGCATACTCGTATGGTTGCCGTTGCAGCCGAACGATCCGTAGGTTCCGCAGCTTTCTCTATGGGTGGGCTTGAAGAGGGTGGTGGTTCCTCGAGTGCCGGCGGGGCATCATTCGTTGGACATGGGTTCAACTTTTTCTCACAGGAAAGAAAAGTCACATTGGGCTTTACTGCGTCATACACCTGCATGCTCGATTGCCTGGCCGTCCGTCTCTATCAGGTAACAGGGGCAGCTTCAGCCGTCCGTCGACTACGAACACCCTGTGATGTCAAGGGGCGCTTTGTAAGCTGAGCCAATCACGATGGCGACACCGGAATAACAAGCACCAAAGTCAAACACAACATTGACGCCTGTCAGCCATCAATACGCCCAAAGGTCGCAGCAATCATACGTACAAGGCCGCATCGACTACCAGGTTTCTAAGCATGCGAGGTGATGTGATGGGCCAAGTGATGGGCGGTAATGCAGAGCCCGCGTGTACAAAGATTTGGACCAGCCCGTGCACCACTTTGCAGGTATTCGTGTACCAGAAAAGAAGCCAAGCCTGGTTGCAAAAAGAGAGCCCACCCATCCACACTCACTCACATCTGGACACACCAGTGAGCTGGAATCGGCGCTAGTAGACAGTGGGAAAGCTGCCAGACCTGCACTGTAATTGACTTGTGCTGCTGCTTTGGGCGTGCTTTTGTCTCTCCATCTTACGTTCTGGGTTCTGGGCTGAACTAGACTGGACTGGCAGCCAAATTCTGAGCTGAGATTTGACAAGTAACCCCCCCCCCCCCCCCCCCCCCCCCCCCCCCCCGCCACCACCCCCCCCCCCCCCCCCACACCCCCGCCCCCCCCCCCCCCCGCCCCGCCCCCCCCCCTGGGCCGTGCGGGGGTGGCGGTGTGGTCCTGCCCAGCTGACAACCAGGCGGGGTGGGGGGGGGGAGCTGCGCTGGCGCGCGCGACCACACGCCCCCGTGCTCCACCCCACCCCCCCCCCACCGCCTCCAGCCACCAGCGAGCACGCGGCGGGCTCGGC